>PISX010003589.1:0-134813 GCA_004024625.1 Mellivora capensis
AAAGTGGATAGAAGGTAGGTGACCCTCAAGGGAGTGTCGTGGTCATCACTTGAGAAGTGGGCTTAAGCTGTATTTATGTATCAATGCCTCTCTTACCGGCACACTTACACCAGCAGCAAGAACGAAAACAGCGTTTGCCTGCGCAGGCAGCATGTTAAGGGCTTAGATCTATTGCCTCTTTTATTCTTCGCCACAACTCTCCCAGGTCGGCATTTCACCAGGAAGAAACTAAAGCTCGGAGAGGTTACCCGCCCAAGGTCACAGAGCCGGCAAGCTCTGGCTCCCAAGCTCCCAGCCACAAAACGGACTCCCTTCTTACAATACTCTGGGACCCCTTAGAGAGGAAAAGTTCCACCTTCGGGCCCCAAACATCAGCTCCCCTTTCACTCTTTACATACATTTTCCAGATTCACAACGGAGGCAACACCGGCTAGCACAACCAACACGGCCGTGTCCACCCGGCAACGCCACCAGAGCGGTGGGCAGACAAGGATTTGGGGCTTGGAGGGCAAGCCCGGAGCGACCGTCACGGGGCTAGGAGCCCCGGCGCCCATACTGCACGCCCCTCCAGGCTGCCAGCAAGCCCCTCCCGGCCGCCACCAAGCAGAGCTCAACGCGCGTGCGCGGGGCCAGAGGGGACGCCCCCGCGCGAGCGCGCGCTGAGCGAGGCGCGCGGCCGAGGGAGCGCGGGCGCGTTGCGGCGTCGGCGTCTGCGCGCGTTCCAGGACGAGGCTGTGTGGGCCGGGGAGCGAGCGAGGCGGCGGCGGCGCCTCAGAGCCGAAGGGACGCGCGGGCCTCGCGCCGCGGGAGCAGACGGCTGCGGAGGCGACCCTGGGCTAGTGGCCCGAGGCGGGAGAGCTCGGCCTGTCGACTGCCCTGTTCGGGGGCCGCCGGCCGCGTCCCTCGCGCGGAGTGGTCGCCGCCCCAGGAGACTCGCCGTGACACGGGCCTAAGCCGCGGCGACCGCGGACGTCCGGACCGCTCGAACCCGTCCGGCCGGCCCGGGTGGGGACTAGCGTCCAGGCAGGTGCCGCCCCCTGAGGGCCGGCCGGACGCCCGGCGCCCACCCGCGCGGCACGCGGGCCAGGCTCGGCGGAGGGGCCGCCCGTGCAGCCCGCAAAGCGGCACCCCCCCACCCCCCGCCCCGAGGGCCGGAGCCCGAGTTGCGCCCCGCCCTCCCCGGGCCCGGCCCGGCTGGAGCGGCGGGAGCCGGGAAAGCCCGCGCCCGCTCGCCGCCCGCCCGCCGGGCTCGCGCGGAGAAGAGGGAGGAGAAACTTTGCCTTTTATTGTTGCTTTTAGTCCTTAAGTGCAAGGAACTCTGCCGGGAGGAAAAATGTCCTTCTTCAATTTCCGTAAGATCTTCAAGTTGGGGAGCGAGAAGAAGAAGAAGCAATACGAACATGTGAAGAGGGATCTGAACCCCGAGGAGTTTTGGGAAATTATAGGAGAACTGGGGGACGGAGCCTTTGGAAAAGTGTACAAGGTAAGAAGGAGAAAACGGGAAGTTGCACTTGTAAGATAAGACTCCCCCTCGTCCGGAGTGGCACGAGGATTTCTCGCTCCCCTGCTCGGTTTCCCGTCTCTTGCCCCTTCTTTTGACTTCGTAAAGGTACATTAGAACTTCATTGAGGTTATCATCCAAAGAGTAGCTAAGACCGTAGGGTGTACGGTTGAACAAAATGGGGCCTGCTTGTAGTTGAGACTAACAGCTAAAAGGAGGCAGGGTTATCGAGTCTTCTCTGTCAAACTTTAAAGGAAATGACGGTGTTCGTTCATTTAAAGGAGGGGTCTGGTTTTTAAAATCAGAAACTCAGTTTGCTTTTCAGTGGGTTTATATTTGTCTATAGCTGTTCGCATTCATTTATGTATGCTTGGACTAAAGCAGTTCCCTTTTTAGGGTCCAGGGCATGTATTTGGTTTTATCTATGGCTAATACACAACCAGTCTTCTTGGATGAGAGCAAAGCGATTGCTGCTTGCAGGCTCTTCTTCAGTTGGTTACTTGACAGCATGCTGTAAAACGGAATGGAATGTCTGATAGAAATTTTCCAGAAGAAAACCTGCATCTGGTACTAGTTTCTAAATATAATTACAGCAGTCATTAACTAGAAGTCAATACCCGTGCTTAAGAAATTTTAAAAATACCCATATATGCAGACATATTTTTATATATATTTCAGTTGAGTTTTGATGTCTCAACGTGAATGATTAGCGTTAACTGTTTGTTATTTCATAAGCAGTATATGAATGATGTCATTGGAATATTTTCATCCTGAAGGGTGAGGTTTTTATGAGACACAGTTCAGGAGGAAGGACCCACAGGGTTGCCTAGAAGTGAAAACATAAATAACTTACTTTTATACAGGGTTTTGCAGTTTTTAAGTCACTTTCATATAATTCGGCCCCCCACCCCCAGACCCCAAGACTCAGAAAATTTTTAAGGTCACTTAAGTCACAGTCTAGATTTGAACTCTCATCTTCTGTACTTTTGTTTTTTACTTAATGTCCATTGGTGGAAATTACAACATTTTCCTCCTAAGTAGCATCACACTTTCTGCCTTTGCCCTGCCTCAAATGCCTGTCACAGCTCCCAGTCCTTATTTTTTCACTTAAGCTGGAATAGCCACTCCTCTCTGTGTGCTTTCAAAACATGTTGTCACATGGCTACTATAGCACTTGTTACATATTGTAGTTAATGATAAAACTAGGGCCCAGAATTACGATACATATTTGTGTGATATTCATGTATTGCCTGAGCACATAGTGCATCTCTGTATTTGGATTGAAAGAATGTTCCCTGCGTGTGAATGTTATTGAAGCTATCCTATGCTGTCAAAGTTGGCAAAATAAACTTCAGTGTTTGTGTGGAGGGTAGAGTATGGGTTGCAGCAAGAGCTTACAGTATAGTGTAAGTAAGATAGGAAGAGCTTTTAGTGCTGTGGGAAGATCACTTCTGGGAGTCGAGAATTGTCTTTTAGTGCTGGCGGTCACAAACAAGCTTTGTGGTCTAGAACAGAACACTTAACTTCTGTGGGTCTTCATTTTCTTAGCTGGAAAATTCTGCATTTCCCTAAACATTTGTTTAGATTCTTTCACGAACTATCACACTGTGAGTATGCAGTTATCTAAGAAAGGCAAAAATAAATCCTCAGGGCATCTGGAATCCAGTAGTTAGAAGACGGTAGGTGATTATGGGCAGTTTTCATGGTATAAATGTTTTATCAGATAGAAACTGTAGTATTAAGACACTGGCTCTGGAGTTGGACTGTATATGTGGGCTCTCTCAATAGCAGCCTGTGACCTTGGACAAGTTCCTTAACCGTTCAATGTCTCACTTTTCTCATCAGTAAGAGTTGCTTGTCAGTGTGTGAGAATTAAAGGAATAAATGTAAGGCATGTGGAAAGGGCTCAGCGAGTGGTAGGAATTACTATTATTACATTTAGAGCTCAGAAGTAAAATACAGGATGAGACAGGAAAAAGGGCCTACAAAGATAGTAAACCATTTTCTTGTTTTCCCATGGCACAGGCAGATTGTGGGGATTTCTTTTCTTTTCTTTTCTTTTTTTTTTTTTTTTAATTTTATTTATTTATTTGACAGAGAGAGAGAGCACAAGTAGGCAGAGATGCAGGCAGAGAGAGAGGAAGGCAGGCTCCCCGCTGAGCAGAGAGCCCGATGCGGGCCTCTATCCCAGGACCCTGAGATCATGACCTGAGCCGAAGGCAGAAGCTTAACCCACTGAGCCACCCAGGTGCCCTGGGGATTTCATTTTTTAATGACACTTTCTGCAAAATGTAACATATCTTCCTACAGTGAAACATCAATTGAAAATTTTCTGAAAAAATAAGAGACTTACTCTGTGTAGTTGAACACTACAAAATTGTGACAAAGATAATATTTGTGAGCTTGATTAGTATTTTAGGGTGATATTTAAAGAGTATGTGTTCTTTGCATTTTACTTTTTCATTTCACTGTTCTGTACTTCCAGGGAATGGGCTCTGAGATTTTTTTTTTTAAAAGAAAGTTTAAAATTTAAGCTTACCTGGCCTGTTTTGCCTTTTTCCTAAAGTTTTTTTGTTTTCCAAAGATCTCTAGAAATTTTAAATTTATAAACTTCCTCTTTATGGAGGAACAAGCTAACAAACCTTAATATTGTATGTAGTAGTATGTAGTAGAGAACTTTCTAAAATTGTTTCTATCATTTGCTCGTAAATATTAGTAATTGTTACAAAGATCAGTGTGAACAGGCAATCATCTCATGTACATATTTAGTTTATTTGAAACATTTTTCTGTCATATAGTTGTATTCCTTCGACTCCGTTCAGCACTATACAACTGTAACAGTTACTTTCTTGCCTGAAAAATCTTCACTATTTTAAATTTATTTTCTCTTTTAAATGTAGTATTATTTGACTTATGAATGAAGATACATAATATCTCTTACAGTTTTTTATGTTTGGATTAACATAAAATCATGTATTGAATAAACTGAATTCCTGACTATGTGCTGGATGAAGGTGATTCTTTTTATGGCCCTGATGGGCATGTGCCTTTTTTCAAAAAATCGTGAAATAAGCATGTGAAGGTTCATCTTTATCCTACAGCTGTAGTTTATTTCCATTTTGCATGGATTCCATTTTATGATTATATCATCATTATTTACCATTGTACTAATAATGGATGTATCATTCCTTTCCAGTTTTGGGCTGTTATACACAGTTCTGGTGTATTTATATATAAGTTTTGCTAAGAGTTAACTCTGGAGGAGAATGGCTGTAGTAGATATTAAAGTAGTGTAACTTTAATATCACTAGTGATACCAAACTATCAATTTACATTCCCACCAGGAGTGTATGAGTATTTCCTTGCTCTGCATCTTCTTTTCAACATCTGGTATTGTCAGAATTTTTAATTTTTGACAATCTGATGTGATGTTTTTCATTATGGTTTTAATTCATCTTTCTCTGACTACTAAGTAATTCTTTTTATAAGCTCATTGGTAATTTGGATTTCCTCTTTTGTGTTCAAGTTTTTAATTCATGTTCCTATTGGATGGCCTTTTCTTGTTTATTTGTAGTGTATTCTGGATTTTAACCATTTACTAAATATATTCTTATTTTGTGACTTGTCTTTTCATTTTCTTTATGGTGCCCTTTTATGAACAGAAGTTCTTGACTTTAATGTGGTACAACTTGTCAGTTTCTTCGTTTCAGTCAATACTTTTTGTATTGTGTTTAAGAAATTACTTCCTAACCTGAGATCATGAAGATAACCCCTTGTATTGTCTTCTAAAATCTTTATGATTTTGCCTCTAACAGTTAAGTTTCCAATTCACCTTGAATAGGTTTTTATAAATGGTTTGAAGTAGGGTTCTAATTTCATTTTTTTACCTTGTCTGAATGCCCAGTTATCCCAGAACCCATCATTAGGGGTAAACTTTTTTTTCTCACTACTTTACAGGGTCCTATTATATAACATCTGTTTCTGTGATCTCGATTTTCTTCCATTAATCTGTTTCTTTTTCTGTACCATTTCTCACTTAGTTAGGAGAGCATTAAAATAAGCCCTCGGGGCGCCTGGGTGGCTCAGTGGGTTAAGCCGCTGCTTTCGGCTCAGGTCATGATCTCAGGGTCCTGGGATCAAGCCCTGCATCGGGCTCTCTGCTCAGCGGGGAGCCTGCTTCCCTCTCTCTCTCCCTGCCTCTCTGTAATACTGTGATCTCTCTCTGTCAAATAAATAAATAAAATCTTAAAAAAAAAATAAAATAAGTCCTCTGCTAGAGGACAACTCCCCCATGTTCTTCATCAACAGTATCTAGTATGTCCTTGGCTCTTAGTGCTTGTGTGTACATTGTAGAATCAGCTTAAGTTCCACAAAACCCTACTGTGTTTTTTTGGAGAGATTTATTAAAATTACAAATCAATTTTGAAAAAATTAATATATCTGATACTGAGTTTTCCTATTTATGCATATGTTTTACCCTTAGGTCTTTTTTAGTATTTCTCAATAATGGATTATAATTTTTCTTCCTAGAAGTGTTGGGAGCTCAAACTGCCTCCAGAGTGTCTTTTTTTTTTTTTAATGGATTTATTTATTTGAGGGGGGGAGAGAGAGAAAGAGAGAGAGCAAGATACAGAGCATGAGTACACGGAGGGACAGAGGGCGAGAATCTCCAGTGGACTCCCTGCTGAGCACAGAGCCTTGACAACCCTGAGATATGGCCTGAGCTGAAGTCAAGAGTTGGACACTTTTTTAAAAAAAATTTTCATATATTTGAAAGAGAGCAAGTGAGCGAGAGACAGAATGAGCAGGGAGAGGGGCAGCGGGGGAGGGAGAAGCAGGCTCCCCACTGAGCGTGGAGCCCAATGTGGGACTTGATCCCATACCCTGATCAGGATCACAGCCCAAGCTGAAGGCAGACAGTTAACCAGATGCTTAACTGACTGAGCCACCAAGGCACTTTAAGAGTGTCTTAAATGCTTTGTATTTCCTTTTGGAGTTTCCTGTTTGTTTTGGTTGTATATAGTCTTGAGTAAGTCTTCTGAGAAAGGATCCATGGGAAGGTACTTTTTAAAAAAACGTTGTCTTTCTGAATACATCTTTATTATAATATCATGTTTGATATATAGTTTGGTTATAGAATTCTAGTTCAGAAATAAGTTTATCTGGGGCACCTGGGTGACTCAGTCGGTTAAGCATCTGCCTTTGGTGGGGTGCCTGGGTGGCTCAGTGGGTTAGGCCTCTGCCTCCGGCTTGGGTCATGATCTCGGTCCTGGAATCGAGGCCCCACGTCGGGCTCTCTGCTCAGCAGGGAGCCTGCTCTCCCCCCCTCTCTCTGCCTACTTGTGATCTCTGTATGCCAAATAAATAAATAAACTATTAAAAAAAAAAACAAAAAACGTCTGCCTTTGGCTCAGGTCGTGATCTGACTTGGGGTCCTGGGATCAAGCCCTGCATTGGGCCTCCCTGTTCATTGGGGAGCCTGCTTCTCCCTCTCCCTCTGCCCCTCCCCTTGCTTGTGTGCTCTCTTTCTTTCTCTCTAACAAATAAATAAAATCTTAAAAAAAAAAAAGTCCCATGCTATTTTGTTTTGTGATTCTTTGTGGTCTTTTTCTTTTCATAGCTTTTAAGATTTCTTTTAATCCCCTCAATGTTCATGGTGATACACTTTTTTTTTTAAGAGACCTTATTTATTTATTAGAGAGAGAGAGAGCACTCTTAGAGGGGAGAAGGTCAGAAGGAGAAGCAGATTCCCCATGGAGCTGGGAGCCCAGTGTGGGACCTGATCCCGGGACTCTGGGATCATGACCTGAGCGAAGGCGGTCACTTAACCAACTGGGCCACCCAGGCGCCTGGTGATATACACTTTGATACAGTTTTTCCCTGTGCTTTTCATCTTGCTGGCCTCTTGGTTAGTTCTTTCAATCCAAAAACCCATATCCTTTGGTTCTGTGACATTTTTTATTATTTATTTGGATCAACCCCCTAGGTAATGGTTTTTGCTGTGGTCTCAGGATTTCCCATGTTTCTATATTCAGTGGCTACTTAACACCATACTTTTATTCTCAGAAGCATTTGAGACATTTGACCAGTCCTTTTCTTTAAAAATCTCATCTTTTGGTTTTTAGATCACCACATTTTTTTATCTTTTTCCCATTTCTGTGTCTACTCCTCAGACTTTTGCTGGCTTTTTTTCCTTTTTTGACTTTTAAGTATTGGGCTACCACAGGACTTGGGTATAGCCCCTGTTTTCTTTTTCTTTTCCTATGAGAGTCCATCTTCTCCCGTGGCTTTAGTTACTGTCTAAATGCAATTTATGTCTCTATTCCAAGACCACCTCCCTTTTGAATTCAAGATGAAAGTATCCAAGTATCTATTAGAGATTTCCACTTAGATATCCCACAGTTTTCTTAAACAAGTCCAAAATACAAACTAACCGAACTCTTGATGTCAGGTCCATATTTGCTTCTTTTATGTTCTCTGTTCAGTAATTGACATCTCTATCTACCAGTTACATAGGCCAGAGACCTGGAGGTCATTCTTAACACCCGCTTCCTTACCTACCAAACCCAATGTAATTACCAAGGCCTGTTAATTCTATTAAATATTTCTTGAATTATCTTTTTTCTTCACTGTCGCAGTACTCTTCAAAACTGCCATTACCTCTTAACTAGACTGCTGCAAGTTATTGGTGCATTTTGAGCTTCATATAAATGTAATTATTTATGTGTTCTTTTGTGTCTAGCTTTTTTTGCTCAACAGTTTCATTTTTTCTGTATAGATATCCAATTATCCTGGCACCATTTACTGAAAAGTGTATCCTTTTCTTACTGCTTTGCAGTGCCTCCATCATATATCAAGTGTCCATATACATAGTATAAATTATTACTTTAGGACAAATTCCTAGAAGTAGAATTGTTAGGGCAAAACAAAGATCATTTATTAATGCTTGCTATGAAATTACCCTAGAAAGGTTGTGCAAATTTATTTTTTCAATTAATTTCTAATTATACAAATAAAGAATGTCTATTATAAAAATTAACT
This sequence comes from Mellivora capensis, assembly GCA_004024625.1. Classification (NCBI taxonomy): domain Eukaryota; kingdom Metazoa; phylum Chordata; class Mammalia; order Carnivora; family Mustelidae; genus Mellivora; species Mellivora capensis. The sequence continues at coordinate 8,543 of PISX010003589.1, forward strand.
TACTAGAAATAAATTTAGTCTTCTTGACCATTACTCCAGTTACTGTTCCTTCTTTTATATCCATAGTTGTACCTATTATCAGTTTCATATATATATTTCCAGATTATTTTTGTATGTACTTTTATATGTGTACATGAGTTCTATCTGTTAAGACAGCCCAACAGTGGTCTATTTCTGTGCCTTTCTTCCTTAACCTGAATTCAGTGTTCTTATTCTTTAAAAAAAGTTATTTGGTTTTTCAGTGGGCAGAGTATCAGTTTATTTCATTTTACATTTCTTTGATTTCTAGAGAGATTAAACATTTTAAAAAATAATTGAATTATCCATATTCTAATAAAGTGTTTTCTTGTTGATTTGAATGTGCTTTATTATTAATTTTTTAAAGATTTCATTTATTTGGGGGGCACTGGTTGGGGGGAGAGGCAGAGAGAGAGGGACAAGCATACTCCCTGCTGAGTAGGGAGCCCTATTCTGGGGCTCGACTCCAGAACCCCAGGATCATGACCTGAGCTGAAGGCTGACTGAGCCACCCAGGTGTCCCTGAAAGTACTTTTTATGTACTATGGAAATGAATACTTTATCATAGATGCTGCAGTTAGTTTATAGTTACCTTAGTTTATGTTGCTTTTTTTTTTTTTAAGATTTTATTTATTTGACAGACAGAATTCACAAGTAGGCAGAGAAATAGGCAGAGAGAGAGAGGAGGAAGCAGGCTCCCTGCTGAGCAGACAGCCTGATGTGAGGCTCCATCCCAGGACTCTGGGATCATGACCTGAGCGAAAGGCAGAGGCTTTAACCCACTGAGCCACCCAGGCGCCCCTATGCTGCTTTTTTGATATAAAGACATACAATATTCCTTATTCTAGAAGATCTGTCAGTGTGTTACTTTGTTCTTGTTTTTTCTTTGCTTTCATGCTTAAGAGAAATCTTTCCTACCAAGAAATTAGGAAATATTTATTCATTTTTCTTACTTTTTAATAGTTCAGTAAAAAAAATGTATATTTTATCATTTTCAGAAATTTAAATGCTATTGTTTTGAAAATATAGCAAAGTATAAAGAATATATTAAAAAATTTTGCCATCCAGATAATTTTTGTTAGCAGTCTTAAAAACTCAAGGGGATAGGGGCACCCGGGGGCTCAGTGGGTTAAAGCCTCTGCCTTTGGCTCAGGGGGTCGTGATCTCAGCGTACTGGGATTGAGTCCCCCCCCCCCCCCAAAATCGGGCTCTCTGCTCAGCAGGGAGCCTGCTTCCCCATCCCCCTCTGTCTGCCTCTCTGCCTGCTTGTGATCTCTGTCTGTCAAATAAATAAATAAATAAATAAATAAAATCTTAAAAAAAGCTCAAGGGGATATTAATGTGGTTAGATTTTTGAGCGGTACAAAAATGAGAAAATTAAAAAATGAAAGCCTTCCCCACCAGTTCTTCCCAAATGGGAAAGAATTCTTGTTAAATAGGTTTGTTACTAGTAGTTATATTAATATAATTCTGAAACTACCTTTGTATATATTATAGGGTAGAGCAAATGAGTTGATATATTGATGTTTTAGAAACTAGGGTTGAAGTTCTGGGAGAAAGGAGTTAGAAACTTGGAATAGGGAAAAGATGAGGAAGAACTCCGTGATGTTGATATTTGAATTTGCAATTTCAGTTATTCAGATAATAAATATACATACACACATATACACACACACACTTTTTGAAATGGCCTACGAATAATTATACTATAACTAGTATTCCCAGCTCTTGGCTTCTTCTTTTTTTTTTTTCTTTTAAAGGGACTTTAAATATTTGTTATTTAATTTTTATTTTTAAGTAGGCTCCATGCCCAACATGGGGCTTGAACTCACACCCCCGAGTTTAAGAGTCACATGTTCTACCACCTGAGCCAGCCAGGTGCCCCGTTAGCTCTTGGCTTCTAAATACCATTCCCCACTAAAAAGAACCAGAGCTCATTGAAATGGCTCATCCAGGTGTAGGGTAGGAAAGTACAGAAATGATACAATTGAAAAGTGTGAAAGCCTTCCCACTAGTCCTTTTTTTCCCAAAGGAGCCTGGAATGCCAGAAAGCAAGGACATGCTCAAAAACTAATGGGGACAGGCCAAAGATTCACGATAGTTTGAACAAAAAAATCAATGACAAAATAGTAACTTAATAGAAGAATGGTAGTTAATATACACAGATTGATAAAACTAGAAAAACCACTGTTTTGCAAGCATACTGTAATAATTCAGGCAAAGATTATTGATAGATGCTAAGATCATTGTGTGAAAAGTTTTGGAGGAGCAGGATTTATATACATGGTTTGAAAATATCACCCTATAAGGGTACTTTTTACATTAGAGAGATCTTGTGTGTACTGTCTTAAGTGATCAAATAAGGTTAATCACCAGTAATAGGACAAATGGTCATTATGTGTTTTCTGATGTAATTCGATGGGAAATATATAATCACCGAATGTAGTATTCTTGTAAAAAATAGTTAAATCTAATATAAAGAACAAACAAATCCAGATAATGGACATTCTACCGATAAAAGGTTAGGGGTGCCTGGGTGGCTCAGTCAGTTAAGTGCCTGCCTTTGATCCAGGTCACAATCCCGGGGTCCTGGGATCCAGCCCTGTGTCAGGCCACCTGCTCAGCATGGGGTCTGCTTCTCCCTTTACCCCTACCCCTGCTCCTCTTATTTCTCTTGCTTATTCTCTCTCTCAAATAAATAAAGTCTTTAAAAAAGAATGTTAACAATAAAGGATTTTTTAAAGACATTTGAGGAGGGACAGCTCAGTCTGTTGAGCATCCAACTCTTGGTTTCAACTCAGGTCATAATGTCATGGGTCGTGGGGTCAAGCCCTCTGTCATTGGGCTTCCCGCTCAATGGGGAGTCTGGAAGATTCTCTCCCTCTGCCCCACCTCTCATGCTTGCTCTCACTCCTCCTTTCTCTCTAAAATAAATAAATAAATCTTTAAAAAACTAAAGACATTTGAGGACATTTGAATATGGAATAATATTAAATATTAGATCTATGTTAAATTCTTTGGGCATGATAATTGTGGTTATGTTGGAGAATGGCTTTGTTCTTGTTGGACACATGCTGAAGTTTTGGAAATTGAAGTGCAGCTTACTTTCCATATGGTATAGTAAAAAAGAAATGCCCGTATATGTGTGTCTGTGTGTACATATCTATATGTAAAATCTATGTGTATGTATGCTTGTGTGTGTATATGAGAGCCAGAGTACCAATGTGACAAAATGTTAATAATTGGTGACTTGGTGAGGGTTAATATGAGTGTTCATTGTTCAGTTCATTCACTTTCTCTGTAGGTTTGAATATTTCAAAGTGAAGTAAGTACTTTTATTATTAAACATTTTAAATTGAGGTATAATTGAATGTAACATTATATTAGTTTTGGGTGTACAGTGCAATTATTCCATAAGTGTATATATTGTAAATTGATCACGATAAGTCTAGTTAACATTTGTCACCTTACATAGTTACAAAAACGTTTTTTCTTGTGATGAGAACTTTTAAGATCTAGTCTCTTAGCAACTTTTTAAAAAATTTTCTTTTATTTTTTAAGATTTTATGTATTTATTTGACAGGAGAGAGACAGTGAGAGAGGGAACACGAACAGGGGAAGGAGGAAAAGGAGAAGCAGGCTTCCTGCTGAGCAGGGAGCACGATGTGGTGGGACTTGATCCCAGGACCCTGGACTCATGACCTGAACTGAAGGCAGATACTTAACAACTAAGCCACCCAGGCACCCCCCTTAGCAGCTTTTAAATATACAGGACAGAGGCACCTGGTGGCTGTCAGTTAAGTGGCTGCCTTCTGTTGCAGTCCTCCTGGGGTCAGGCCCTGCATCAGGCTCCCAGGGAGCCTGTTTCTACCTCTCCTTCCGCTGTGCCCCATGCTTGTGCTCTCTTTCTCTGTTGAATAAATAAAAATCTTTAAAAATAAAAATAAATATAAAAAAATAAATATGCAGGGGTGCATGGGTGGCTCAGTGGGTTAAATAAAGCCTCTGCCTTCAACTCAGGTCATGATCCCAGGGTCCTGGGATGGAGCCCCTGGGAGTCTGCTTCCCCCTCTCTCTCTCTGCCTGCCTCTCTGCCTACTTGTGATCTCTGTCTGTGAAATAAATAAATAAAATCTTAAAAAAATATTCAGTATTAACTATAGTGTTAACTATAGTTACCATGCAATATATTCCATCATTATGACTGGCTTTTTTAATAACTGGTAGTTTGGTACTTTTGACCTCCTCCAACCATTTCTCCCACCCCTTACCCCTGCCTCTGGCAATCACCAGTCTGTTGTCTGTATCTATGAGCTTGGTTTTTTGTTTTTACATTCTGCATATAGGTGAGGTCATATGGTATTTATCTTTATCTGTCTGACTTAACCTCACTTAGCATAATGCTTTCAAGGTCCATTTATGTTGTCACAAATGGACCCACATATATGGGGTCATACTTTTATTTTTTTTTTTAATTTTTTTTTTTTACGGGGTCATACTTTTAAATACTTTGCACCATTATTTTATTTCACTTAATAGTTCTCCTTTTCACATTTTTCCCTCCCTCCATATATTCATTCATTTTTTTCTCCTTTTTTCTATGAAAGGAGAAAGTCTCCCTTCAGGCAGGTGACTACTTATACTGTTAAAATTATTTGACATTTATTAAATATTATGCCTTTTATTCAATATCACATGAAGTCCAGATTCCTAGCACATATATATTTATATTTTAAAGAGGTAGCTGAAACTTTGGACTGTAAAAATAACTTTAACATGCTGGCTTTCTGTTTTCTTGTACATTTTCATGGTGAGTTTCTTACCTTAATAACTGGTGCACTTTGGTCCTTTTATAATTTTAGTGTTGAGAATATTTGTGTGGAAATGATCTTTGCCATGTAAACACCTTTGTTTTTCTTGAATGAATTTTCAGAAGTGTACTCTTTGTCATTTAAGTATTTTTTTGTAATTGCCTTTTGGGTTCTCTGTTTTCAGTTTTTTCTACTATAGGATCTGTGCAGATTTTTATCAGCTATCACACAGTTGTCAATATGTTTTAGTTTATTCATGCTCCTCAGAGTTAGCAAGTCCTTGAAATAAGTGGGAAGACTGTGTGATCTGAGATTGGTAAAACATTTGGAAAGTGCAGATTTAGCCAATGTTAACTTACTGACATCATTTTTGTTGATGGTTATCTTGACTGATCAGTGACTAAATTTTGAATAAATAACCAGAACACAATAAATAAAATAGTGTCTTGAAATATAAAGTGAATATAAAGTATATTTCTTTATTTCTGCAGAATTGAGAAAATGACATGAAAATGATTTTTAAGGAAAGGATATCTGGGGCGCCTGGGTGGCTCAGTGGGTTAAAGCCTCTGTCTTCGGCTCAGGTCATGATCCCAGGGTCCTGGGATCGAGCCCTGCATCGGACTCTCTGCTCAGCAGGGAGCCTGCTTCCCCTTCTCTCTCTCTCTGCCTGCCTCTCTACCTACTTGTGATCTCTGTCTGTCAAATAAATAAATAAAATCTTTAAAAAAAAAAAAGGATTTCTGTAATATTTTGTAGAAATTTTAGAAAAAGCATGTACAGTTAGTTCTCATTATTTGCAGATTCTCTATTTGTGAGTTTGTCTACTTGTTAAAATTTGTTTGTAGCCCCAGAGTCTGCACTCAGTGCTTTCAGTTATTTGCTTATATGTAAAGAGCTGGGAAAATTGAGTCCCTAGCCCTGCACATTCCCAGCTGAGATGGGACTTGTTTCAGCCCTCACATCGACTTGACTGGAAGATGGGAGACAATCGAGGGCAGTGCAGTGTAGTGTAAGAAGTCTGGCTTTGGTGCCAGTTGGATGGGATTTGAATCCCAAACTCTGGCACCTACTTTGGGGCAGCTTCAAGCAAGGCATGTTAATACTTTTGAACCTCATTTTCTCTTTTGTAAAATAAAGAGGATAGAATCTACCAGAATGAATTGTGTTTAGTATGTAGGATTATGATCTATATGAGAGGTGTGTTTGTGTACACATATTTCTTCTAGGAGCAGTGGGTCAGTATTTGCTAATTTAGTGTTTGCGGTGACTTTCTAGGACATAACTGCCACAAATAATGAAAATCAGCTGGATATCTTTATTAAGTTATGTTTAATAATTTTACTCTAATTCTGACACTTGTTCCTACCAAAATCTTATCAGGACTCTGAAGAGATCACTAGAATTAGCATGTAATTGGAAACATAACAGTATCAATAGTCTAAAAGTATATGCTTTCTTCAGTGCTGTTTCCTTTCTTTTCATTTAACAGCTCTTTGGAACTCTAGATATTTTTTACCCCAATACTTCATACTACTCTGTTCCTTCCTTTTCTCATCTGTTATCCTCATCAGTTTTAGAAGGATTAAGGATTATGCCAGCAACTATTAAGTTATTGTCTTTCATCTCAAACATGCCCTTCTATGCTCTGCTTTATAATGCTGTTCTAAGTATTTGCAAACCACATTTCTGCCTTGTCAGCTGCTCACTTTTAGATTTCACATGTACAGGGCGCTAGGGAGGAGGAGAAAGAAGGGACTTGCATGGATTTTCTCTTTGTCTCCTATGGGGTCCTTGTCTCTCTGCTTTTGTGTTAGTGTGACCACCATCCTAGTGGAGTTGTTCACCCCAGCAACAGTGGTTTTTCTCTGTAGCAGCAGTTGAATCCAGTTTGTAGTTTTCTAGGACTCAAGAGCTGGCCTCATCAATGTCTTTCATAACACCAGCTGTATTTGGCTAGCCCTCTCTTCCTTGAAAGACATCCCAGTCCCACAGGACCCCCTCTTCCAAATCAGAGATGTTGGCACCAGCCAAGCAGCACTTTCTCCTCAGGGATCTGAGTTTCAGCTGTGTAGAACCTTCCCTGCAAGCCTTGGGGTCTTACTGATTCCAGTCGTCTACTTTGGCTCCTCTGGTCCTAAGGATGGTAGTTTCTCCCTGTACTTGTTACCTCCCTCATCTTTAATATTCTTTCTTTTATCTTTTTAGTTACCTACATACTAACATAGTTAATAATGATATTAAATTCTGTTAAACATTTTTTTTTCCTGTGGCTGGGCCTTTTCTGATACAAAGATTAAATAAGTTAATAAATAGGAGATTTATAGTGAGATTTTTTTATAGCCTGTTTCTTTGCAAAATACTAAAATTTCCAGCTTACATAGCTCAAAAAAAACATAATCATTGGAGTCATTAATTTCGATTTGCTCAAATGATCACCTTCTCAGTGAGGTCTAACGTAACTACCCTATTTAAATTGTAACCTCTTACCTGTGTACCTGCCCACTCGACCATCTCCTCATCTTATTACCTTATTTTTTCCAGAGTACTAATTGCTAATATATTTTTTATTTGCCTATTGATTGTCCTCTCCCCACAATTTTTAAGTGCCATGAGGGTAGAGAAATTTTTTATATTCTTTACATTGTCAGTGTCTGGGACAGTGTCTGACATAAAAGGCACCCAATAAGTATTGAAAGGATGAATTGATTTTAGCAGATCAGCTCTTGAGCACACTTTAATGGATTGTGTTACTGTGCTTCTTTCTTACAGCAGATTTTTGTGGAGTGTTGTGTTTGTGTTTGTGTTTCTACAGCTTTGACCAATGTCTGTATATAGTTGATGTTCATTAGTTGTGATATGGATTGTTTAGTTTTTATAGTTTGTTATGGTTGCATGTCCTTATGCACTGGACAGTTAGGGCCTTACCTCTTGTCTTGGTGGGAGGAGGAATATCTTTGAGTTCTTAACCTTTTGTTCAAATCATCCAAATCAGTAGAATCAATCTCAGTGCTTATTGAAGTCTTCTCTTTCTCTTTTTATTCTTTGTCTTTTAGCTTCTTTCTATGTTTATCCTTTTTTTTTTTTTTCCTGACCTTCCCCTTTTGATTAACTGACACCTCTCTGGTACTAAAGAAGTCCTCTAAAATTTTTTCTGTGCTGGTATTTCAATTTCCAGCTGACAATTTTATTAACATATATTTCTCATGGAAGTATTAAATAGTCTTAGAAAATGTAGAAATGTAGGAAGAAAATAAATGAAGATTTAAAAATTACTCATAGAGTCACCACCCAGGGAATAAACTACTATTAAAACAAGAGTAATATAGGAGGAGATAGTCTTTCTTTTAGAACATAAAACTAGTTCAGGAAATTCATAGATAAGTTATGTTTCCCTGCAGTAACATGGCCACACTCTATTCATGATTCATGAAAATAAAAACATTGAGGGGTGCCTGGGTGGCTCAATTCGTTAAGCATCTGCCTTTGGCTCTGGTCATGATCCCAGGGTCCTGGGATTCAGCCCCATGTTGGGCTCTCAGCTTGGCAGGGAGCCTGCTTCTTCCTTTCCCTCTGCTGCTCCCCCTGCTTGTGTTCTCTCTCTCTCTCTGTCAAATAAATAAATGAACCCTTAAAAAAATAAAAGAAAAGCATTGATTTTTAGGTGATTATGACTGATCTTTGAAAACTTTATCAATAGAAGTTATATTTTCTTTAAATTAATATCTGGGTATTCATTATTCCATTATCATTTTTATTAACATCTGTTTAGTTATTTTATTAAGTCTTTATGTGAAGAATTTTCATGCTTTTAGGTAGTAGATGAAGCTATTTCTTTTTTAACCTTTTATATTTGTACAGAGTATATTTTCACACATTTACCAATATTTTAGTTTTGATTTTCAGAGTTCTTTAGAAAGAGATCCTGATAAGTAATCAAGTTATTTTCAAGCATGTAAAATGCACTATATTTTCTAATGTAAGTTTTATTTATTACTTACAGTAAACCAAATGGTACCATTGTTGGTTTAATCATTACACCCAGAGGAATGGAATAATGGAGTTTGTCACTATAAAGTACTTTAGAGATTATCTGGTGTTAATTATTTTTTCCCCTTTATGTCATCCATTTATAAGAGAGATCTTAAAAATCTCCAAGGACATCAGTAGAAGCATGCAGAAGCCGGATGACTTTTAATCCCACTTGGTCTCTTACCAGGGCTCATATTTTATAGTGTTGTTCTTCAAGGACAGTTCCTCTAGTCTTTTTCCTCCCAAAGCATTACATTAAAATAATGAGAGTATAGCTTATCTTTCACTAGCTTATTTCCTCTGACTCAGAGGAGGGTGAGTTCTAATTATTGTTGGTTCAACTGTAGTCTCTTTCTTTGAGAGACACACTTGATGCCATGTTTCACTAGTTATGACAGTTTTTACTTTTTAGCATTTCTGAAATTGGGATATGTCTTTTATCTGTAGATGGCTTAGTATTGTTGGCCGAGTGACATTGTGATCTGTCATTGCCTGTGCATGTGAACTTAGTTGTATCGCTAGTCATATAGTTGCAGCCCCTTGATGTTTCAATCAATAAACCTTTTGAAGGAAGAATGTGAGACCTGGTTGTTATCTAAAAATATTTTAGCACCTTGGTTAAGATCAAGAAAATATCAGCACTCTAATTGCAAAATGGGAGACTGTGGTTTCAGAGAAAATCTTGGTTGACAGTAGTAGAGAAGCACTGTTTTAAGCCCCAAAGCTTTTAATGGCCAGAGAATGATATCGTGTGGAAAAACAGACATTAGATAACTCTGAGTGATGAAAAGGTGCTTCAGAGAAGTCAAACTTTAAGTATTTAACTTATTATTTGTGCACAAGGAGAATAGACATACAAAAACAATTCTTGTCTAAATGTGTCCAAAAGAGCTGAAGAGGTATAACGTGGGGCCCTGAGTGGCTCAGTTGGTTAAGCATCTGCCCTTGGCTCAGGTCATGATCCTAGGATGGAGCCCTGCTCAGCAGGAGTCTGTTTCTCCCTCTCCTTCTGCCCTTCCCTCCAGCCTGTGTGCTCCCTCATTCTCTCTCTATCTCAAATAAATAAATAAAATCTTTAAAAAAAAAATAAAAAGGATAACATTAAGAGTTCAAAAAGATAAAATCTTATAGTTTAATTGGCAGTTTTCTTTCCTTAGTGGAACATAAGATGGTGCTTTTTTTTTTTTTTTTAAGATTTTTAAAAAAATTTATTTGATACAGAGAGAGCACAAGCAGGGGGAGTGGCAGACAGGGAGAGGGAGAAACAGGCTCCCCACTGAGCAGAGAGCTGAGGTGAAGGGCTCCATCCCAGAACCCTGGGATCATTGACCTGAGCTAAAGGCAGACTCTTAACCAACTGAGGCACCCAGGCGCTCCAATTGTGGTGCATCCTAGATTTGACAAATGTGGTAGATCAGAATATTCTTCTGAAAGGTAGCAATGATCAGTGAAAAGTCATCTTTTTATCCAAAACTTATTCTCTGAACCTTAAACATTAGGGTTGCTTAATTACTTAATTAGTAATTAGTATTACTTTTTACTTCTGTTTTTTCTTAAGGAAGTAAAACATAACAATAGTCTACTTGGGAAAATTCTGTATACAGGCTGATACCTGATATGTTTATTCTTTTCATATCATTTCCAAGGTTAGATATTAGGTTCCTAAGAAATCTCCCATATACTGAAGTATTTTAGTACTTTATTTCTTCTAATAAATAAGCTGATTTTATTTATGTATTTTTTTAAGATTTTATTTAGATCTGAGATCATGACCTGAGATCATGACCGGAGCTGAAGGCAGAGGCTTTAACCCACTGAGCCACCCAGGTGCCCCTAAATAAGCTGATTTTAAAGAGTCAAATAAGGGGTACCTGGGTGGTTCAGTGGGTTAAGGCCTCTGCCTTCGGCTCAGGTCATGATGGCAGGGTCCTGGGATCGAGCCCAGCGTGGGGCTCTCTGCTCAGCGGGAAGCCTGCTTCCCCCTCTCTCTCTCTGCCTGCTTCTCTGCCTACTTGTGATCTCTGTCTGTCAAATAAATAAATAAAATCTTAAAAAAAAAAAAAAGTCAATACGAAAAATACAGAAAGTGGATGTGTGGTTTTTGTAAAATTATATACCGCTGTGTTTAGTAAGTTGGCTTTTATTCCATTCAGTGTTGTGTTACAGCTACTGTTCCATCTTAAATATTAATTGATTAGTTATTGATTTTAATGGCTGCATCATTTTCCATTGTAGAAATGTGCTGAATTATTTAAGCAGGTTCCTGCTAATGAACATTTAGTTTCATTCAGTTTTCCTTATTATAAATAGTGCTTTGATGAATAATTTTGTATATGCATATTTTTTATTTTGTATAATTATCTCCTTATGATAAATTCTTTTTTAAAAAGATCTTATTTTAGAGAGAGAGTGAGCACAAGCTGGGGGGGGCAGAGGGGGGAGAATCTCAAGTAGACCCTGTACTGTGCACAGGAGCTGATGTGGGGGTTAAATGTCACAACCCTGAGATCATGACCTGAGCCAAAACCAAGAATCAGAGGCTTAACAGACTGTACAACCTAGGTGCCTCTTCTTATGATAAATTCTTAAAGTGGGATATGGACATTAATTTATTTATTGAAACTTTTACTAGCTTTTAAGAGTTTGATATTTTTTTTCTTTGTTTAAGGTATTAAATGGAGTTTCGCTGAAGCAATGATAACATATAATATTGAAATGTCTTTTAAAAACCTAATTAAGGGGACGCCTGGGTGGCTCAGTTGGTTAAGCGGCTGCCTTTGGCTCAGGTCATGATCCCAGCGTCCTGGGATCGAGTCCCCCATCGGGCTCCTTGCTCAGCAGGAAGCCTGCTTCTCCCTCTGCCTCTGCCTGTGCTCATTCTCTCTGACAAATAAATAAATAAAATCTTTAAAAAAACAAAACAAAACAAAAACCTAATTAGGGGTGCCTGGGTGGCTCAGTGGGTTAAGCCTCTGCTTTCAGCTCAGGTCATGATCTTAGGGTCCTGGGATCAAGCCCCTCCCCCTTCATCAGGTTCTCTGGTCAGCAGGGAGCCTGCTTCCCCCTCTTTCTCTGCCTGCCTCTCTGCCTACTTATGATCTCTCTCTCTCTCTCTCAAATAAATAAAATCTTAAAAAGAAAAACCTAATTAGTATTTTAAGATCTGATTCTTAACTTTTCAACAAATGGTCTTGGCTCATACAGTGTATTTGGAAGCCTTGCATTTATAATAAATGGAAATGAGAAGTTATTCAGCTAAAGAAAGAAAATGGAAACGTTAAAGTATTAAGTACAAAGAAAAATAACTGATGGAAGTATAGGAAAACTGGAAAGGGTAATAATGATTCAGGTAAAGAAAGGGCTTTGGCAACAAACCTGGATTTGAATCCCTATTTTGTCTCTTACTACATGACCTTGGGGAAGCTTTTTAACTTCTCTAAGTTTGTATATCCTCTTTTAAGGATAATAATATATCATGCAGTTGTTGTGAGGATTAAATAATAGTAATAATTACACCTAACATTATTGAATCCTTATGATCTATGGCAGGCATTTTGTTAAATGTTTATATGTATTTTTTTCATTTGGCTAATACACACTATCTTAATTCTCACAAACTTGTGAGATGTTAATATGTCTTATTGATGAGGAAACTAAAAGATTTTGTGAGTTGCCCTAGGCAACACAGTTAGTAAGTGATAGAACAAGAATTTGAACCTTAACAGTTTGACCCAGCAGAGCCTGGGATGTGAAACACTATTCTATGTGCGTATGAAGCACTTAGCACAGTGCATAGCTTTTATTAGTTAATATATATATGTTTAGGCTATCTTTTAAAAATAAGTATGTGAAGAGAATGAGAAGAGAAGCAACTGATTGGGAGAAAAGATTTGCCAAAACATATCTGATAAAGGACAGTTACTCAAAATGTATAAAGAACTCTTAAAACATAGCAATTGGAAAATCAACAATTTCGTTAAAAAATAAGCTAAATATCTAGACAGACATCTCACCAAAGAAAATATACAGTGACCAGTAGCATATGAAAAGATTCTTGGCATCATATGTTATTGGGAATTGCAAATTAAAAAAGGAGGTACTGGGGCGCCTGGGTGGCTCAGTGGGTTAAGGCCTCTGCTTTCGGCTCAGGTCATGATCCCAGGGTCCTGGGATTGAGCCCCACATCGGGGTCTCTGCTCCGCGGAGAGCCTGCTTCCTCCTCTCTCTCCCTGCCTGCTTCTCTTGCCTACTTGTGGTCTCTGTCTGTCAAACAAATAAATAAAATCTTAAAAAAAAAAAAAAAAAGGAGGTACTACTATATACCTATCAGAATGACAAAGAATTCTTACTGACAATATGAAATTGTTTGGAAGGGAGTTTGGCAGTTTCTTATAAAACTAAACGTACTCTTACCATATGATCTAATGATTGTGTTCCTTGGTATTTAACCCAGAGAAGTTGGAAACTTACATCTAGGGACACCTAAGTGGTTCAATTGGTTAGGCGACTGCCTTTGGCTCAGGTCATGATCCCAGGGTCCTGGGATCCCGCCCCACATTGGGCTTCTTGCTCAGTGCGGAGCCTGCCTCTCCCTCTCCTTCTACTTGCTACTCCGCCTGCTTGTGCTCTCTCTCTCTGTGTCAAATAAATAAAGCCTCTGCCTTCAGCTCGGGTCATGATCCCAGGGCCCTGGGATCGAGCCCCGCATCAGGCTCTCTGCTTAGCAGGGAGCCTGCTTCCTCCTCTCTCTCTGCCTGCCTCTCTGCCTACTTGTGATCTCTGTCTGTCAAATAAATAAATAAAATCTTAAAAAAAATAGAAAAGAAAACTTAAATCTACACAAAAACCTACACAGCTTTATTCATAATTGCTAAAACTTGGAAATAACCAAGATGACGTCAGTAGATGAATGGATAAACTGTGGCACATCTATATGTGATGGACAATTCAGTCCTAAAAAGAAATGAACTACCAAACCATGACATGGAGGAAACTTAAATTCATGTTACTAAGTGAAAGAAGCCAATCTGGAAAGGCTACATACTGTATGATCCCAACTATGTGACATTCTGGAAAAGCTGAACTGTGGAAGCAGTAACAAGACAGTGGTTGTTAGGGCTTAGGAAAAAGGGAAGGATGAATAGGCTGAGCATAAAGAATTTTTAGGGCAGGGAAACTATTCTGTATGATATAATGGTAGATACATGTCATACATTTGTCAAAACCGATTGAGTAAACTCCAAGAGTAACTCCTAATGAAAACCATGGTCTTTGGGGATGATGTGTCAGTGGAGGTTTGTCAGTTGTAACAAGTGTACTACTGTGGTACAGAATGTTGATAGTGGGAGAGGCTGTGCCTATGCAGGGGCTGGGACCTGAACTTCCTGGTCAGCTTTGTTGTGAACCTGAAACTACTCTAAAAAAAAAAAGGAAAATAAAATTTAAAAAATCAAGTATGCCTTTTGTGACATTTGCGATGCTTTCATTTTTAGGCCCAGAATAAAGAGACCAATGTTTTAGCTGCTGCAAAGGTGATTGACACGAAATCTGAAGAAGAACTTGAAGATTACATGGTTGAGATTGATATATTAGCATCTTGTGATCACCCAAATATAGTCAAACTTCTGGATGCCTTCTATTATGAGAACAATCTTTGGGTAACTATTTTCTGTTGATCTATAAGAGCCAAAATGAGTTAATTTTCTGAAAGAGGTTTATAAGTTGTGAAAACCTATTACCTCTACTGTTTAATTACTTATGTCTCTTGAATTGATCTGATGAGAGGGTCATTAACAACATAATTATCCCTAGCTTCAACAGATGTTCAGATGTGTATTTCCATTTGTACAGTATTTCATGATTGACATTAGACCCAAATAGAAAAACTTGGTTAAGAATATTGAATTTCTGGGGCACCTGGGTGGCTCAGTTGTTTAAACCTCTGCCTTCAGCCTGGGTCATAATCTCAGGGTCTTGGGATCAAGTCCCACATAGGGCTCTCTGCTTATTGGGGAGCCTGCTTCCCCCTCTCTCTCTGCCTGCTGCTGCTGTGCCTACTTGTGATCTTTCTCTCTCTGTCAAATAAATAAAATCTTTTATTAATAGTTAAAAAAATTTTTTAAAGATTTTTATTTATTTGACAGAGATCACAAGTAGGCAGAGAGAAAGAGAGGAGTAAGCAGGTTCCCTGCTGAACAGAGAACCCGATGTGGGGCTCCATCCCAGGACCCTTATATCATGACCTGAGCCGAAGGCAGAGGCTTTAACCTGCTGAGCCACCCAGGTCCCCCAATAAATAAAATCTTAAAGGATATTAAATTTTCCAAATTATGATTTTATATGGTCTTTCTTGTTTGTAATTTAAATTTAGACATTTACTTAAAAATTTTTTTTGGAAATATCTTGTTTTCTTAGAAATTGTTTATAATTTCTTACCCTACACTTTTTGTAGATCATGTAATGAATTACAGAATACTTACTACAAATGTTAAATATTTATCTTCTATATTATCAGACTCACCTTTGGTGTATGATGTAGTGGCTAAGGCTGAATATATAAATTTTGTTCATTTTTAGAAAATATTAGGCACAAATACATATAGAAATAAAATCATATCTGTTATAACTGGTCTGTCATTTTCTCTGTACTGACACTAATTTAATCAGGAGGCCTTACTGAAATGGGAGTTTTTGTTTTTCTCCTTGAAGGAAAGTGTTACGATGGAAGTGTTAGGAGAGAAGAGTAGGTAGTGTAGTGCAAGTAATACTTAGGAAATTAAAAGCCCTATATTTTTTTGATCCTGGTGCTGCTAGGTAGGACCTTGAATAAGTCAGTTAACCTCTGAGTCTGTTTACTTATCTATGAGATGAGTGATCTACCTTCCAGATTATTTTTCACATGACACAAATTTGAAAATAATTTGTAATTGGCAAGCACCTGTAAAAATTTAGAGTATATACAAAGGTGAAAAAGTCAGAAAGGTACACAATTTGACAAAATAAATAATTTTTAATAATTATCTGTAGTTATCATCAGTGTGGTGTCCTCTAATGTAGTTGTTCAAGGCTCTAGTAGAATGTTCTCAGAGATTATAGTGAAAGTGAACCCCTGGACAGTAAACAGGTAAGATCTTTACTTGAAATTGTTGCAAAATAAAAAGTTGGACATCTGTGAGGGACAGGCTAGTGAGAGATGTAGAATTAACCATCTATAATTAATACTTAAAGGAAATGTATATATAAAATTACAGCTGTGATGGGGTAAGACAGAAAGGTGCCTGGTGGTTTGTACCAGGGAGATCTGGGAAGGCATCCATCAGAATGTGATTGATAATTGAGCTGGGATTGGAAGCTTGTGTGTGTGTGTGTGTGTGTGTGTGTGTGTGTGTGTGTGTGTTTTAAAGAAGTCTCTAAGTATTTTGAGGATTTATTCCTATTAGAAAAGTTAAAAAATAGGTTTGATCACTTAAATCACAGTAGTTACATTAAAAATTAGTATAGTAAAATCTCTTAGTAGTGATGAAATGGATATAAAATATTGTTCCCAAGAAAAATTGTGTACCTAGTAATTTTACAGAAGCAGGGACACTAAAAATGGTGATCATATGTCTACAATGTGTTTGTGCTTTTTCAAAATGTGTATCATTAAGACACAACTTTTTTGACAGGAAATCTTTATGGTGTAAAGATATCAGCATAATGTTGTTTCCATAACCTAGTTAATCCTTTATCTTTTTTGCTAAATTGAAAAAAATTACTCAAACTCAGTTTTGAGTTAGACACATGCTTTTTTTTGTTTGCTTGCAGATCCTTATTGAATTTTGTGCAGGTGGAGCAGTAGATGCGGTGATGCTTGGTAAACATCATTTTGTTCTTTATGTTTGTATTTTAAATTACATTTAACCAAAGGATTTCAAACATTTAACCATGTATATACATCTTGAATATATATCTTGAGTGAAGCTCAGTAAATTAAGAAATCAGCCTAATTACATTATATATTCTTAAATAATTGTAACACAATTCTAAAATGAAATGTTGAATATAATATGTAAAGAAAATGATCTTTGTAGATATTTAGTTCTTCTAAAATAATTCACTGACTGTTACCTTTGACATTGATGGTGAAGGTATACACCTTGTTAATGTGTTTCACTGTAAAACAATGCAGATTTGTTTACTCTTTCCTTATAGAACTCGAGAGACCATTAACTGAGTCCCAAATACAAGTAGTTTGTAAACAGACTCTAGAGGCCTTGAACTACTTGCATGATAATAAAATCATCCACAGAGACCTAAAGGCTGGCAACATTCTTTTTACCTTAGATGGAGATATTAAGTTGGGTAAGTTTCTTCCCTTAAATCAAACATTTGAATTTGTGCTGAGATTCTCCCCTGGATGTATGTGACTTAATATTGTTTTGTTATGACACAACTGTGTAAAACATGGAGAAATTACTCCATGTTAATTTTTTAAATACTGCCTTGGATAAATAATTCATTAACTCCCAGAATTCCTAAGTATAGGCAACTTATATAAAGACACTTTAAAAAGAAGGTAAGAAAGGATGGACTTCATTTTCAAAAAGACAAACTTTAGGAAGCTGGTTAATTCTTTTTACTCCTAAATTTTTATATGTAGTTACTTGTAATACATTTAGAATGAGAGAATATATAAAACGGCTAACTTAGTTTTATCTTCATTTCCAAAACTCATGTCTAGTGTGTTTCTTTTCCTTTGTTTAGTTTTATACTCCATTTTATAAATATAGGGTCCTGGCCACACTAACAAAGTAGACCTGAAAAGGATGCCTAAAATAAGTATCAAGGACCAGAGTTTTTAATTTTGTTTTTTACACTGAGGAAATAAATGATAACTTCATAAGAAAATAGATGTAGATTTTAGATGGAAAACTGATTAATTTCCTATGTACACAAACAAATGGAAGATACAGTTATCTTTAAGTGTACTCAAGATAAGAGTTTTTTAGGGGCGCTTGGGTGGCTCAGTGGGTTAAAGCCTCTGCTTTCGGCTCAGGTCATGATCCCGGGGTCCTGGGATCGAGCCCCGCATCGGGCTCTCTGCTTAGCAGGATGCCTGCTTCCTCCTCTCTCTCTGCCTGCCTCTCTGCCTACTTGTGCTCTCTGTCAAATAAGTAAATAAAATCTTAAAAAAAAAAAAAAGATAATTAAAAAAAAATCTGGTAATGAAGTCTAAATTTATGTAATTTGCAAGGATGAAAAGGAAAAAATATATTCACAGGCCATCTTGTGATACCGTTGATCATAGTCATTTCACTTTTTTCATGACATCTAAACAGATATAATTTGGGACGCCTGGGTGGCTCAGTCAGTTAAGCATCTGCCTTCAGCTCCGGTCATGATCGAAGTGTCCTGGGATCCAGTCTCTCGTTGGCTCCTCAGTCAGCAGGGAGCCTGCTCCCTTTGCCTGCCATTCCCCCTGCTTGTATGTGTGTGTGCGTGCTCTCTCTCTGACAAATAAAACCTTAAAAAAGAAAACAAGTATAAGTTGATATACTAAATTTTAACCTTTTTATTGTGAAATAATACAGATACAGAAAACCACACAAGTAATTGTGTAGCTTAGTGGTTTTGTAGTTTTGTAGATGAAAGATTTGTAACTACCACTAGGTCAAGAAATAGAACTAGCAGCATCTCCCATCTTAATCAGTGTCCCTCTCTTCTCCACAGGCAGTCTATCCGGACCTTTATAGTAATCACTTCTTGAGTTTTTTTTTTTCTTTTCATTTCTTTATGGCTCTATTACCCAATGTTCATCTCTTGACTTTAGAATTTAGACTTGCCCATATTTAAAACCTCATTTTTGTTCTAAGTCTCTTAATTTATAGGATCCCACCCCTCCCATCTCTTTCTTTTCTTTACATTTTATGTCATGCATTTTCATGGGGGCCAAAATTGGTTCTTTGGGGGCAGAAAAATCTTAGATATTACAATATTTAATAATCCTCCAAATGGCCCACAGAAAATAAACATATACTGTGTTTGGTGTTCAAATTTCATGGAGGGAAGGAGGTTTAGGAAAGAAAGTCTAAAAAGGCTCTGTAGGAGAATGATGATGAAAAAAAGGTTGAGAAGCACTGAACTAACTATGAGACCTGGGTATTGGACCTGTTGAGTTTCCCTTAATCTGCATTTTGCCAGCTGTATACTCATGATCATTTTTAGTAAGTTTCTCTTTGTATGTCCTTCAGATGTGTAGATAAATGCAAAGGCTTCATCAGTCTCAAATTTGATTCTTTGGCCAGACTGTATATAGGTGGTTTTGTGTCCTTTCACTGGGAGGCACATGTCTGCCTTAAGCTTTTTTTTTTTTTTTTTTTTTTTTTTTTTTTTTTTTTTTTTTTTTTTTTTTTTTTTTTTTTTTTTTTAATGTTAGCAGCTGTTGATGCTTAATGCTTAGATCTGTCCTTTGGTTTGAGTTTGCAAATGAGAATTCTATCACTTTGTTTTCATTTACTTTTTTGATAATAACTTTGATATAATTATTCACCAAGTATGTTATTTTATTTATCATTATAAAATTAAGAATAATTATATAAGATGACACTTTCCTTCAGCTGTTTGGTTCCTGAGGAATATAGTTCATATGGACAAGACAGGAAAATGCTTGATTCCTTCTTTTTATTTATGTAGCTTTAAAGACCATGAATTCTCTCTCATCCTCAGTTGGTGACCAGTATTTTTTTTTTTAAAGATTTTATTTATTTATTTGACAGAGATCACAAGCAGGCAGAGAGAGAGAGGAGAAAGCAGGCTCCCCATAGTGCAAAGAGCCCGATGCGATGCAGGGCTCCATCCCAGGACCCTGGGATCATGACCTGAACCGAAGGCAGAGGCTTTAACCCACTGAGCCACCCAGGCGCCCCGGTGACCAGTATTTTTAAAAATATTTTTAACTCATGAATTTAATTTATAGATGTGAAATCTACTATAATTTTTATCTAATTAAAGCTCACATTATACCATCTTTGATCAATGGGAGCCTCTTTAAGTTGATACATTAAGTTTGATATGACTTTAGTACCCTTTGATAGCTTCCTTGTTACTATAGGTTAGGTTGAGGTGTTTCAGGCTTATCTTGTATATTTCCTGCCTCCAACCTGTTAATGAATTTCTTAAGCTCTAGTTTCTTTTTTTTTTTTTTAAAGATTTATTTATTTGTTTGTTTGTTTGTTTATTTGACAGACAGAGATCCCAAGTAGGCATAGAGGCAAGCAGAGAGAGAAAGGGCGAGGTAGGCTCCCTGCTGAGCAGAGAGCCCGATGCCAGGCTCAGTCTTAAGACCCTGAGATCATGACTTGAGCTGAAGGCAGAGGCCTAACCCACTGAGCCACCCAGGTGCCCAAAGCCCTAGTTTCTTTTAGTAGGATATGGTGTTTCAAGACTGCATCTGAATGTTAGAAGTGATTAACAGTTTCTGGATTGGCCATGATTCTAGGCCTTTCCAGAGGACAGAGCTAGGCTCTCTGAGTTCCTATGTATTTCCTAATCTAATTCAGGATGTTTGTTTTTGTTTTTGTTTTGTTTTTTATCCTAACCTCTTCTGTATTACATGTGTATCTCCTATCCTAAGAATCCTGGTTCTCAAGAGCATTGATGATAGATTTAGAATATCCCATAATTATTTATTTTCGTTCCCTTTTCTATATTCATTGCTCACCACCAGTCCTTATGATGCTATCTCTTTGGTCATGTTCGTTGTGTGAAGTTTATTCTCTGGTAGATAACTCTGGAGGGGTTCTCTGAGTTCTTACATAATGATAAAAGTTCTACCCATATTTATACTTGGAAGGTAGTTTTGCTGGATAGAAAATCCTTGGCTTACATTCCTTTCCTTGAGTTATCTGAAATATGTTACCCTGTTTTCTTCTGTTATAAAGTGTTATTGTTGAAAAGTCTGATGATAATCTGATTTTCTTTTTTTTTTTTTAAATTTTATTTATTTGTCAGAGAGAGGGAGAGAGAGCGAGCGAGCACAGGCAGACAGAGTGGCAGGCAGAGGCAGAGGGAGAAGCAGGCTCCCTGCTGAGCAAGGAGCCCGATGTGGGACTCGATCCCAGGACGCTGGGATCATGACCTGAGCCGAAGGCAGCCGCTTAACCAACTGAGCCACCCAGGTGTCCCTAATCTGATTTTCTTTCTCTTTCAAGTCATGTACTCTTTTTGCCTAGATGCCAAAGAGGTTTTTTTCTTCAAGGACCAATAATTTACTAGACTTTTCTCTAATATGTTCTTCTAATATTCAAGCCTTTTTTTTTTTTTCCCCCAGGAAGGTTTTCTGGAATTACAGGTTTGAGTATTTGTTCTGTTCCCTTTCATTGACTATCTTTTTTAGGAACTATTTTGTTTGTTGGCTTTTCCAGTCAGCAATATTTAAGAACTTTGTCCCAGATTCTTTTTATCTTTCTTCATTTTTAAAAAACTGTGGCAAAATATAAAAGTTTACCATTTCAGCTGTTTTTAAGTGTACAGTTCTGTAGCTTAATTCACATCGTTGTGCAACCATCACCACTATCCATCTCTAGAACTCTTTTCATCTTTCCCAATTGACACTCTGTACCCATTAAACACTAACTCCCAATTCCTCCCTCCATCCCTAGGTCCTAGCAACTACCATTCTACTTTCTGTCTCTATGAATTTGACTACTCTAGATACCTCATATAAGTGGAATCATACAATATTTATCTTTTTGTGAGTGGCTTATTTTACTTAGCATAATGTCTTCAAGGTTCGACTATGTTGTAACATGTCCATTTCCTTTTAAAGGATGAGCAGTGTTCTGTTACTTATATGTACCACATTTTGTTTATCAATTCAGCCATTGATGGCCACTTTACTTTCTACCTTTTGGCTCTTGTGAATAATGCTGCTATGAACATAGATATACAAATACCTGTTTGACTCCCTGCTTTCAATTCTTTTGGCTATTCTAGAAATGGAATTGCTAGATCATGTGGTGATTCTGTATTTAATTTTTTGAGAAACTACCATTTTCTATAGTAGTTGTACCAGTTTACATTCCCATCAGCAATGCACAAGGGTTCCAGTTTCTCCACATCCTTGTCAACATTAGCCATCCTAATGAATGTAAAGTGGTAATGGGTGTGAATTTTTTGTGCTTATTTGCT
The DNA here is from genome assembly GCA_004024625.1 of Mellivora capensis. Taxonomy (NCBI): domain Eukaryota; kingdom Metazoa; phylum Chordata; class Mammalia; order Carnivora; family Mustelidae; genus Mellivora; species Mellivora capensis. Next base: position 30,574 of record PISX010003589.1, read on the forward strand.
CTTGCATTTCTTCTAGTTTAGTCTTTGTTTCTAAAATGACTTTTTCTAATTTCTAATTTTTCTAATTTTTCTTGAGTTCTCTCACCTATGAGGTGAGATTATGAATTGAGGTTTTGTAATTCTGATGATGTATGTTACTCTTTTGTGTTTTATATCTTTTTTTTTAAACTCTGGTAGCTCATTTAAAAATAGTACATTATCATTTTGATCCATTTTGGTACATATTTTTCCATAAATGTATTTAGAATCTTAAATATAGGAACATACTTTTATGTAAAAGAGTGCATACCTTTAAAAATAACTAAATTATCGGGACGCCTGGGCGGCTCAGTTGGTTAAGCAGCTGCCTTCGGCTCAGGTCATGATCCCAACATCCTGGGATCGAGTCCCACATCAGGCTCCTTGCTCGGCAGGGAGCCTGCTTCTCCCTCTGCCTCTGCCTGCCACTCTGTCTGCCTGTGCTCGCTTGCTCTCTCTCTGACAAATAAATTAAAAAAAATTTTTTTTTTAAAAAATAAGTAATTGTTGAAGATTTAGGAATACCAAAATAGTCTTGAGTTGGTTGACATTTAAAATGGTTGCAGTTTTTGTTTTATTAATTTATAAATACTTAGAGAACCTTCTATTTCTACAATACCCTGTTGCATGTACACGGAAGTAAAGAACCATACCATCCTCAAGAACTATTTAATACACCACAGTAACCAAATTTTTATGATTATTTTTTAAAAAGAATTTATTTATTTATTTGACAGAGATCACAAGTAAGGAGAGAGGCAGGCAGAGAGAGAGAGAGGAGGAAGCAGGCTCCCTGCCTAGCAGAGAGCCCAGTGCGGGATTTGATCCCAGAACCCTGAGATCATGACCTGAGCTGAAGGCAGATCAAAGAACCACTGAGCCACCCAGGTGCCCTAAATTTTTATGATTTTATCAGGTCATATGGTTACAAGTGGAAATAAATGGGTAAAATGCTATTTTAACAGACCAACATATACATGTGACATCATTATAAATAGAACTACAAAGCGAACTACAAAGCGTATAGCAACCTTAATTTTCCCCTTTGCACAACAGTTAAGGTACCTTTTCGTCCATCTTTAGTTTACCTCCTGTTCGTAAGGGTGCTTAGAGAAATATGAGTATTGACAAGGGACAGTTGTTTAGGTCTGTTTCTGGATCTCCTTCCCCAGTCATATTCGGCAGGGGCAAAAGTTGAAAAGAGCATTAATAGGCTCTAGGAAAATACTTGAATAAGTACTGAGCTCATTTTACCTGAGTACAGAACCTCTTCTGGCAGGAATTCAAATTGTGGTTTCAAGTCCTTCCTCCAAAAACATAAGAGAAGCTTGTAAGTTGAGGAGGTTGGGATAGTGGTAAAGAGTCCTGAATAAATCTGTTTACATTGTATCTTCTACAGATATATCTTCCAAGTTTAATATGTTTTATTTGCTTACTCATTTATGAATTTCATTATAAAACATTAATGAAATATCCAGTGTAATAAAGGACTTTGTACACCACATTAGGAAGCTTGAAATTCATTCTACAGGCAATAGATAGCTACCACTGTCTTTTAAGTGAGAGAATTATGTGGTCCAAAAAAATCCCCAAAATTTGTGGTCCAAAAAAATAAACCCCACTGTATAATAGACACAAATAATTAGAACACAGTCAGGATTTCATGAGCTTTAAGAGTTCTACCAACAAATAGCAGAAAGGTTAAAGTTATAGATATGGCTGCTAATGGTAGGTACCATTTATTGAGTATATATTCTGTGTTACTTTGGGGGTATGAGCACCAAATACTGGATTTTTTATATTTATTCATTTTGAGAATTATGGCATTTCAAACATGAAATTTTACAAGTTATGTATAAATGGTATGAGGTAATTATGCAGGAAGAGCAAATTGTGTTGCTATTGTTCTCTAAGCTGAAAAGCTGTAATGTTGCTGTTCTCTATAATTTAAATCAGAAAACATGGTTTTTGATTTTTTCTTTTTTTTTTAATATTTTATTTATTTATTTGACAGACAGAGATCACAAATAGGCAGAGAAGCAGGCAGAGAGAGAGGAGGAAGCAGGCTCCCTGCTGAGCACAGAGCCCAATGTGGGGCTCGATACCAGGGTCCTGGGATCATGACCCGAGCCGAAGGCAGAGGCTTTAACCCACTGAGCCACCCAGGCACCCCTGATTTTTTTCTTTATAATATAATTTTATGAGGAAATTAGCAAGACATATGCTGTCATAAAGGCTACTTTGTAATTTCTGCTTTTCACCCTATAGAAAAAAATGTTTATGTTTATCAATTTAATTATATCGTTTACCACTAGTTGGCATTTGCTTTGAAGTGTTGTTAGACTGGTCTGTTTTAAAGTTACTATTTGTTTTTATCAATTCTGAAGAATTCTTGATCTGAAGATGTATAAGGGTGGTAATATAAAATGTATTAATGATAAGATATTTTCTTTGGCAGTTTTTTTGGAGGGTGTTGTGGTAAAAAAGATTGCCGTCAGAATTAGGATGGTAGAGAAGTTACTCTATTTTGTTTCACCCTTTAATAAGAGTGGTCTTGTTAAAGACTTGAAATGCCTTTCCCTATGTGAAGTATGGTGAACTTTGTTAAAAACTATTAAATCTTTGTATGATTGCTTTTATTTCTAGCGGATTTCGGAGTATCAGCTAAAAACACAAGGACAATTCAAAGAAGAGATTCCTTTATTGGCACACCATATTGGTATGTATTCAGCTTTATGGTTTTATAGTATTATGTCAGAAGCTCTTATCACCTATTATCACTCATTAATTTTGTTCACATAATTGATTATACTATCTTTTATGTGGCTTGCAATTGTTATTCTTAAGTTAAACATCTTAACTTTTCAATTCTCTGTCTTTATAGGATGGCTCCTGAAGTAGTCATGTGTGAAACATCTAAGGACAGACCCTATGACTACAAAGCTGATGTTTGGTCCCTGGGTATCACTTTAATAGAAATGGCTGAGATAGAACCACCTCATCATGAATTAAATCCAATGCGAGTGCTGCTAAAAATAGCAAAATCAGAGCCCCCTACCTTAGCACAGCCATCAAAATGGTAAAATACTCTAAGCAAAGCCTTTTACAAAGCAAAACTTGATGTTTTATTCTCCCAGCTTCTCAAGGGTATTTAAATTTAGTTACATGGTACAAAGACTGAATGAGTAGAAAACTGATTTTTGGTAGGTTTTTTTATAAGACTTAAGAACCACACAAACTCTTAAAACTAACTTTTTCCATAAATTTGAAAGTATCAATGATTTGAGGTCTACATGAAACAACTGTATATAATATAGTTTTTTTTTTTTTAAAGATTTTATTTATTTATTTATTTATTTGATAGGGAAACACAGCAAGAAAGGGAACACAAGCAGGGGGAGTAGGAGAGGTAGAAGCAGGCTTCCTGCTGAGCAGGAAGCCCAACGTGGGACTCGATCCCAGGACCCTGGGATTATGACCTGAGCCAAAGGCAGACACTTAATGACTGAGCCACCCAGGCGCCCCTGTAATACTGTATTTTCTATACTGTAAGAAAGTGAGGAATATATGTGGTTAATTTATATTTGTGGAATTTAATAAAAGAGTTTCTGTGGTTTTTGGCATACTTGGAATATATGACTATATCATAATGTCTGAAACTATGACTCTACATACATATATATTTAATTTTATATTTACAGATGATATCTTAATATTCATCTTAATATTATTATGAAATCTTAGTATTCTCATTAACCAGTCTTGTTATATTGAATAGTATTACATACATTAAAAAACACAACTGTAACTTACCAGAGTTTTGTTTGATTTTAATAACAAGAAAATAAAACAATATCATTCTTAAAATTTTATTTTGAAGGTCTTCAAATTTTAAGGACTTTCTAAAGAAATGCTTGGAAAAGAATGTGGATTCCAGGTGGACTACATCTCAGCTACTGCAGGTAAGAGAAATATGATGACAGTGATCATGTCATTGTTTTAACATCTCATTATGAAGAATACAATTTCAGATTCATTCAGTGTATTCTCTTTTTACTGAAGTTTCCCTGTAGAAAATTGGAATACATCATAGTAGTAAACATTTGCTTTACAAACATATGTGCTGCCATTACCAAAAGGCATTTAGCTTACAAGTCATTCCTTTTGTGCTTTTTTGATTATGTTTAATTGTATTCCTTTTATTCTGTTAGTTATTTCCATTTTGTTAGTTATTTCCACTTTGTTTCTCCAGTTTCTAGAAAGCAAGCCCCTTGGGGGCAGGGGTCATGAGCTAATTAATTTTTTTTATATCTCTTACAGTGAGGATAAATATTCAATAGTATTTGTTGAGTTTTTAAAAAAATGGTGTTAAAGTGATTGGATCAGTTTGTTTTATAGGAGGACCTATTTGTAATATCTGAAATAGAAACTTGTTAAATAATATTACAGGTAGACAAACAGAATGACCAGTCTTAAGGCAGTTACTGTTAGATTGAGTTACTTTTGCATCCTAGTATTTTAGGTTGATCTGTTTATCTCAGGGAAAAAGCAAAAAAATTGCCTTGCTCTGTGCAACAGGTACATCCCTAGAACACATTTTCTCTTACTATTTTATTACGCCCACTTTAGAAGGTCTTAGTCTGTGACAGGCACTATTAAGTGCTGCTGAGTGTACAAAAATGAATAAAATGTCTTCTTACTCTTAAGAATATTAGAACCATGTCATAAAACCAGGTATATGCAGACCTTTTTTTTTTTTTAAAGATTTTATTTATTTGAGAGAGAAGGGGCATGAGCAGGTGGGAGGGAGAGGGAGAGGGAGAAGCAGGCCCCCTGCTGAGCGGAGAACCCAGTGCAGGACTGGATCTCGGGACCCTGGGATCATGACCTGAAGGCAGATTCTTAACTGACTGAGCCACCCAGGTGCCCTTATTTGCAGACACTTTTAACAGAACTCTAAAGCTTTTTGTAATTCTTTTATTGAGGCTTCTTTCAGGATTTATATATATTGTTACTTTTTAAGAGCTAAAAAAGTATCCATTTAAAACTTGCTTTAAAATTTAATTTAGATTATGAAATTTCAAACATAGAAAAGTACATGTACCCAGATATGTGTTACCATTTTTGACATATTTCCTTCAGATTCTTTTAAGAAAGTACATAGTTGCAGGCAGCCCCATTACTGCTCAGTCCCCTTCTCCTCCTTCCTTGCCCAGATGCAACATTATCTGAAGTTGTTTATATTTTTGTTATCCACGTATTTATATTTTTACCACATAATGACATGTGTATTATGTGTCTGAAATTTTATAAGTGTTTCAGCTGTTATTACGTATGCTCTTCTTAATGCTCAAACAGCATCCCTTTGTTACGGTTGATTCCAACAAACCAATTCGAGAACTGATTGCAGAGGCAAAGGCTGAAGTAACAGAAGAAGTTGAAGATGGCAAAGAGGAAGATGATGATGAGGAAACAGAAAACTCTTTGGTCAGTATTTAGAAACGAAATGTTATTTAGGTTATATTTAAAGTTAGGTTTTGAGGTGTAATTGCACCTGTGTCTAAAGATTGATTGATAGGTAGCAGTACAAAACCTTTAATTTTAGGGGTGAAGATTAACAAGTTTGCCTTTTGCTACCCATTTTTGTCATATTTATTTGATGATTTGTCAGTTCTTTAAATTATTTTTATAACTTCATCAAATTTTAATTAAGATATTAAATCATTATTGTTTAAATCCTATATCTATATACAAAATATATATTGTTTTGAACTCCATCTTGAAGTTATGTTTTAACACTAAAAATGTATAAAATCTTTTTTAGCCCATACCTGCAAGTAAGCGTGCCTCATCTGACCTTAGTATTGCCAGCTCTGAAGAAGATAAACTTTCACAAAATGCTTGTATTTTGGAATCTGTCTCAGAAAAAACAGAACGTAATGCTTATGAAGATAAATTTAACAGCAAAGTTCTTAATGAAAATCTCACCACTTATGAACCTGAGAAAGCTGCAGAGGGTGTTAATGAACATATTAATGATGCTCACTTAGAAGCTATGGCTGAACTTCGTAATAGAACAACAGTAATCGAGGAAAATGGGAGAGAGGAGAAGAGACCCAAGCTTGAAAATTTGCCTGACACAGAAGACCAAGGAATAGTGGACATTAATTCAGTCAGTGAAGGAAAAGAGAATAACATAACTTTAGAAACAGATACTGAACAGAATCTGAAACCTGAGGAAGAAAGGGATCAGGAAAAACAACAGATATTTGAAAATAAGATTATGAAATCTGAAGAAACTAAAGATACTGCTATTCAGACAATGGATTTAGTTTCTCAAGAGACCGGAGAAAAAGAGGCAGACATTCAGCCAGTTGAAAATGAAGTTGCATTTACAAAGGAAGACAGCCAAGAGAAATTGGGAAAAGATGACAAAATTCTAGAAGATGTGATCAGTGATACAGGCAATTTGATAGGAAGGAATGAGGCAGGAGACGTTGCTCAGAAGGCAGTTGAAAACAATGCTGAGGATGCTCAGGATAATGATGGGAAAGAAGTGACTGAAGTAGACCAGAAATTAGTAAGTAAGCCCACAGAGGGTCCCGAGGCTGGTGTTACTGAGAAAGTTCCTATTAAAGATGTATTGGAACCTAATGAGATAGATCAGAAATCTGTGGAAGGTAAAGATGAGGAACAATTAATCAACAGTTTAGAGAACAACATACTGAAGACCAATGAGGAATCTGGGACAAATGAAGGTGAGGAAATTACTGAGTCCAGTAGCGCTGGAGAAAGAAAGGGCAGACGTGCAGCAACTCATACTGACCACAAGGCTTTAGGAAGTGAAACTCAGGATGCTCATGAAGCCACTGTTCAGATAGATACAGAGCAAAAAGCAATTCCATGTGAAGTGCCAATTAAAACAGAACCTCAAGTGACTCCGTCTTCACAGCCCAGTGATCTTCAGCCTGTTCCAATACCGAGTATTAATATCAACTCTGAAGATGCAGAAAATAAAGGGGAAATAGGTGCTTTATCAAAAACTGAAACCATGCTGGTTCCAGAATCTGAGAATCAAAAGGAAAATGATACTGATTCAGGCACTGGTTCCACTACTGATAATAGCAGCATTGACTTGAATTTATCCATCTCCAGCTTCCTAAGCAAAACTAAAGACAGTGGATCCATATCTTTGCAAGTAAGTATATGTGGGTCCTTGTTTGGGTTTTTCATCATTTGGCAATTTACAATTTAGGTGAAACAGACATTTTGAAAATAAAACAGCACTAAATTAGTGTAGTACCAACCCTGTAAAACTCTTAAGGCCTATGAAGGCAATCAACTAAAAAGAATGAAGGAGAGAGATGCTGGATGTATGTAATCTTTTAATTTTTTGGTAATACCTATTTTTGCCAACCTGATGTAAACAGTAGAAGTTACTTGGTGTGGTTGGGTTCTCTTATTGCACATATTTAGATATGTTGTAGGAAGAATCCTTAATATATGAAAGAATTGAGGAAAGAATGATCACTTTTTAAGCACATTTAGAGTGTAATTGTCCTTGATTTACCAGTGGCCCATACATTTGTTGCCTCCTCAGTCATAGTTATCACTACTGCTGTGAGAACCACTATGAGAAAACAAACGAAAAGTCAAAAACTAAAATGCAGAACACTTAGAGCTTTTAGAGCCATTCTCCAATCTTAGTGTGCTTAAGAATTACCAGGGGTATATGATTTAGGGATATTAACTAGACTAAATGGTGTTAAATGGTGATCATTTACCAATACATGCAAATGTTGAATTGTTATGTTGTATACCTGAAACTAATATACTATTTATTATATGTCAAGTATACTCAACATGAATAAATTATTTTAAAAATGAGTTTCAAGGGGAGCTATGTGGAGGTCTGGGGTAGGGCCCAAGAATCATTATTTGTAACAGAAGATCCATGGAATTCTGATATAGGTGAGCCATAGACTACTTAAATACTCTGGGTTGACAGCAGAAGAGAAGACTGTACAAAGCAGGAAGAACTTAGGAAACTGACCTTAGAAGCTCCAGGGCGTGACTGATGAGTCTGCCTCTCTGCACCAAATTATTACACTTATTACCTAGATTGGTTTCAGTTAAGTTCCATTAATTTGAACTGAATAACCTTTTTAAAAAATTCAGATACTTTTTTTTTTGAGAATTAAGTTGATATTAACTGTAGATACTTGAGTAGGGACTGAAGAAAATAGGATGTTTGGATTTACAGGGTGGCATACCCACTTTAGGTTGTAGGGGAAGCCTGGCTAGATAGGGTTCCATAGTCCAGTGCTTAGGAAGAGAAGCATGAGTATACTGGCAGCCTGGAGAGTTGAACACTAAGAGATTGCAGAAAGGTGATTGGAAAGTGCTAGAGACAAACTAAAATCCTAAGGCATTTTGAATTTAAGTACTTTCATATTCTCCTTTTGCTCCTTCTGCTTTCAGATCTTTCTCCCATTTCAAAATTATTTGCTCTCAGTACTTATATGTATGCCAACTATCTTTTTTGGAATGTTATTCTTCTGTTATTTCTATTTGGATTTAAAAAGCATTTGGATACCAACTGAGGAATGGAATTTGGTCTTGATAGAGAATTGTAGGCAATAGCTCAGGTAGTAGAAGTGTTATCTTTTTAGTAACTCTAAAATCACATGTTCATCTCTGTTTCTGAGATGGAGGAGAGCTGTTGATATTTTTGTTGCCGATGAAATGGATTTTGATTACAAGTCCTGGCAATGTGTAAAAATTACCTGGGGAGCCTTTCTAGAATGCAAATTCTCACCACCCTGTTGATTCAGGTTCTTTAAGGGATGAGCCCCCGGCATTCATTTTTAAGTGTTTTTTCAGTGATTCTAAAATTGAAAAGCAGAGGTATCTGAGAACTTAAGGTCAAAAGAGGAAGAAAAATGATTAACATGTAAAAGTTAGCTAATTAGTCATTTATGTGAATTGTTTTTTACCACCTGTGCCTAATTACGGTGTGGTGTCATAAAAATTATACATGCACAGCTCTGTGTTGTGTTTTGTTGAGGAGAAAATGTTTTCTGTCTCCAGTTTTCTGTTTAAAGCCTAACTAAAATAAAATCTCACTCAGGAAACAAGAAGACAAAAGAAAACATTGAAGAAAACACGCAAATTTGTTGTTGATGGTGTAGAAGTGAGTGTAACAACGTCAAAGATAGTTACGGATAGTGATTCCAAAACTGAAGAGTTGAGGTTTCTTAGGTGAGTAGAGAATGTAATTAAAACTGGTTTTATGATTTCCTTTCAGTCTCTGCAAAGTATGAAGAAATAGAGAAACAGGAGTTAAGTCTTGGCTAATTTTGGATTATTCTTATTACTTTGGCATTTGAAAATATTGTTAAAGTTGTTTTTTTTTTAAAGCATTACTTCAAAGGTATAATTTTTGCTGTCTTCCCCATATTGCTGTTAAATTTTATCAGACGTCAGGAACTTCGGGAGTTAAGATTCCTTCAAAAAGAAGAGCAGAGAGCCCAACAACAGCTCAATAGTAAGCTACAACAACAGCGAGAACAAATTTTCCGGCGCTTTGAGCAAGAAATGATGGTAAAGTCTTAGATTTTGTACCATTTTGTTAATACTGAAATCTAGTGCTTTAAAAAAAAAACCCACTTTTAGAACTTGTTCTTTGGTTATGAGAATTTTCTCTGGCTTTGTTAGCATTTCTGGACTTTATCTCTTTGGTGTTCTAGTATGTCTTTTTTCCTTTTGCACGAAAGGATCTTCTATCTCAGTCTTCCTGTCACTGACTTAACAGTGTGTTGGCTGTCTTCCAGTTTTCTTTGCTTGAAATTTATCGTGAAAACCTGGAATCATAAAGCCAGTGAATGGTCTAGAAAGTTTTTAGGTGTGCCTATTTCTGGATAATTTTTCAATGTTAAAATTTGACCTCTCAGACTTAGGATCCAAGATTTTAAGGCAGTCTAGAATAGTTTTCCTCAAGCCTGTCTGGGTATTAGAACTACTTGGGGCTTGTTCAAACACACTTCTCTGCTCCTACAGTTAAGCTTCCACGTGCCTATTCACATCTCCTAGAGAAATTGATGCCAGGTAGCCAAGGGCAATTGTCACGGAGTCTTTCAATTTTTACCTTGTTTCCAAACTTGGAAAAGGAATAAGTAATGTGTTATAAAATTTTGGTAATTTATTGAAACATGTAGCTTAATGAAGGTTTTAAATATAGTTCTTTTGCTGTTCTTATAAGTAGTAAGGATTGTTTCCTGTGAAATAAGGCATTGTTGATTACATTTGTTGAATCATACCTGAGAATCTTTTTTTTTTTAAGATTTTATTTATTTATTTGACAGTTAGAGATCACAAGCAGGCAGAGAGAGAGAGAGAGAGAGGAGGAAGCAGGCCCCATGCTGAGCAGAGAGCCCGATACGGGGCTCGATCCCAGGATCCTGGGATCATGACTGGAGCCGAAGGTAGAGGCTTTAACCCACTGAGCCACCCAGGTGCTGCCATACCTGATAATTCTTAAGAAAATAATGAACTTTTATTCTCATTGACTATTTTTATAGTACTCAATATTCTTTTTTTTTTTTTTTAAGTTTATTTATTTATTTGACAGAGATCACAAGTAGGCAGAGAAAGGGGAAAGCAGGCTCCCTGCTGAACAGAGATCCCGATGCAGGGCTGGATTCCAGGACCTTAAGATCATGACCTGAGCTGAAGGCAGAGGCTTAACCCACTGTGCCACCCAGGCGCCCCAGTACTCAATATTCTATTTTCAAGAACCTTATAAAAATTACGTCTCTTCCCCCCCCAAATATTTTCTAAAATGTTTTGCTTTTTACTTTTTTGTCTTTTATTTTTAGTTTTTAGAGCTGGGAGGAGGGGTGAGGGGAGAGGGAGAAAGAATCTTAAGCAGGCTCCGGTGCCCAGCCTGGAGCCTGTTGTGGAGGTTGATTTCACAACTCGGAGATCATGTCTATGCCAAAATCAAGAGTCAGATGGTTAATAACAGCCTCCCAGGCGCCCTTTCACTTAAATGTTTTTTAAATAGTCTTTACAAATATTAAACTCTACCTATATCCAAAATTATATAATATTCAAATATTAAATAAGCAGGAATCTCTTGTTGAAAGAGCAGATTTATAATTTCCAAAGATTTTGTCTCAATGAAATAGGATGTTTAAGATTCTTAACGGGGGCAGGCACCTGAGTAGCTCAGTCAGTTAAGTGTTTGCCTTCAGTTCAGGTCATGTTCTCAGGGTCTTGGGATTGAGCCCCTTGTTGGGCTTCCCACTCAGTAGGGAGTCTGCTTCTTCCTCCGTGTCTTCCTCCCCTGCTTGTGCTCTTGTGTGCGCTCTGTCGCAAATAAATCGATAAAATCTTTAAAAAAAAAAAAAGAATCTTAAGACTAAATCTGAATATGACAAATAATGGTACATTATTAAAATAGACTTTGGATAAGACCTTTGATTTATCAAACATTTATTGGATAAATGTTGAAATTTTTCTGACTTTAGTACTTTATAGCAACTGGATATTCTTCTGGATGGTTTAAAAATTTTAAACATTCTACTCCTTGTATAATAGACAAAAGTATTTTCTGTGTTAGAAAAAAACAAAATGCTCATCTTTTTTTTTAAGATTTTATTTATTTGAGAGAAGAGCGATAGCGCATGCATGCATGAGTGGGGGGGTGGAGGGAGAGGGAGATGCAGACTCCCTGCTGAGCAGGGAGCCTGATGTGGGGCTTGATCCCTGGACCCGGGATCATGACCTGAGCTGAAGGCAGATGCTTAGCGCACTGAGCCACCCAGGCACCCCAGAATTCTTACCTTTTAAAAAAATTCCTTAATGTGTTTTAGCGCATTCAGCTTTTTCAGTATTGCAAAGGATCTGTGTCACATTACTAAATTTTCTTTTTAAATTTTATTAACATATAATGTATTATTTGTTTCAGGGGTACAGGTCTGTGATTCATCAGTCTTACACAATTCATAGCACTCACCAGAGCACGTACCCTCCCCACTGATCATCACTCAGCCACCCCATGCCTCCCACCCCCCTTCCCTCCAACAACCCTCAGTTTGTTTCCTGAGATTAAGAGTCTCCTATGGTTTATCTCCCTCTCTGGTTTCGTCTTATTTCATTTTTCCCTCCCTTTCCCTATGATCCTCTGTCTTGTTTCTCAAATTCCTCATATCAGTGAGATCATATGATAGTTGTCTTTCTCTGATTGACTTATTTCACTTAGCATAATACCCTCTAGTTCCATCCACATCGTTGCAAATCATTGCAAATGGCAAGATTTCAGGGTTTTTTGATGGCTGCATAATATTCCATTGTGTATACATACCACATGTTGTTTATCCATTGATCTGTTAAATTTCATCACTAAATTTAAATGCTGGTTATGTACTCTTAGTAAACATTGTCATTATAATGAGTTTAATATGAATGATAGAAAAGTTAAATGATCTTGAGCAACATTGTTTTACAGAGCAAAAAGCGACAGTATGATCAAGAAATTGAGAATCTAGAAAAACAGCAGAAACAAACTATTGAACGTCTAGAACAAGAGCACACAAATCGCTTACGAGATGAAGCCAAACGCATTAAAGGAGAACAAGAGAAAGAGTTGTCCAAATTTCAGAATATGTTAAAAAACCGAAAGAAGGAGGTAAGTGTAACTACTGCTTTTAATTACGAAAGCTGTTTTTTTTTTAAATGTACACTTAAGACTACAGAATTAGGAATAATACTTGAGAGTTAAGTAGTAGTCATTTATTCTTTATTTTGGTCTTCCCAACAATTATGTAGGGTAGTAGTAAGGTGAGGTGTTATCCCATTTTACTGTCAAGAACACTGGAGTAGAAGAGGTTTTTAATGGTCTGTTCAAGTTCACAAACTACCATTAAATGTCTAGCTAAACCTTGAACCAAGTCTTCAAATTAAGTCTAATTCATTTTCCTTTCAGTCTATCATTTTTCCTCTATTAATGTAATAGTTAAGGCCTCTGTAGAAATTGGTTCTTTCAAGAAAACTTACTATGTTGTGTTCCCAGTGGCAACAATAATTCATCTTATCATTTATTTGTAATATTTAATTCATACTTAAAAACTTTTCCTTGAAAAAAATTTTTTTCCTTGGGGCATCTGGGTGGCTCAGTGGATTAAGCCTCTGCCTTCGGCTCGGGTCATGATCTCAGGGTCCTGGGATCGAGCCCCACATCAGGGTCTCTGCTCATCAGGGAGCCTGCTTCCCCCTCTCTCTCTGCCTGCCTCTATGCCTACTTGTGATTTCTCTCTCTGTCAAATAAATAAATAAAATTTAAAAAAAAAAAACAAACAAAACAGCCCTCCAACAATCTCTAAAAAAAAAAAAAAAAATTTTTTTCCTTGGTTAGCATTGTGCCAAAACAAAAGCTGAGTCATTGAAATTTGAAATTATAAGTCCATCAAATTGAGAGATACTTTAAGAATCACATGTGGAAAATATCTGTGTAAAGTCATTTCTTTACAGTGAATTATTAAATTTTCCTGAAACTGTTCCATATTATTATAGAGTCTGTGCTATTATTTACTATGAAAGTTGGTCATTGATTCAGAAAGAGGATTTATATATTAATGTCTTTTTCTTCCCCAAATTAAAAGAATTTTACCTATTAGTAAATGTGATTTTATGATTTGTCCTGTACTAATACACTAAAGGTGTGGGGGAAGAATTTACCTTTTCATAATATAAAAGACCCCAGCCAGGGACAATAATTATGATTTAGTTCTATTAGGATTGGAATAAAAATCTCAGCCAAACCTGTAAATGCATATTCACTTTTGTTGTACTTCTAAAATACCAAGGCTCATTGACATTTAATTATGCATAAAACTGAATATAATATTGAGGATCTACTTTAAAAAGCATAGAATCTAACATTAATAAATATAATGCATTCTGTAATTTCTTTAAGTAAATAATGAAATGGTATATGATTTTATTTGAAGTAGCTACCGTTTATAAAAATTAGTTTTCTTACTGTTTAGTATTTTATGTAGGGTTGCTCTGTATTCCATGATGTATGACTTGACTGAGGCTCTGTGTCAGTTTTCTTGAAACTATGAATAGTTTTTATTGAGAGGGTATTTTTTAATACTAGATTAAATTTTTAAAAATGTATAGTTAAATATATGATTTAATCCTAAATATATAAAAGTCTGTAGTTATTTCTGCTGTTTTGGGTTTGGAGATTTTTAGCTGGTGAACATGTTTGAGATCATGATATGCATATTTTAAATAATTATATTAATGTATTTTCTTCCTTATCGCTAATTTCTTGCATTTGGGGAGTCTCTTCCTTTTAATGGTGATTTGGTTTCATGAGGGATTACTGATGGGGAATTTTAAATACACTCTCTTCAATCAAAATCCGTCTCTTTCATAGACCATCAGTAGCATGTGGTGATTTGGAATCTGATTGCTTTTGGTGCTTCTACTTGTATAAACACATGATTGTTTTTCATAGTTGGGTTACAGGTCTGCTGTTAGGTGGAATACATATCTAGGATTTTGAAATGATTAAAAGAAGGAACTTTAAATTATACTTCATCTTATAATATACCTGGTGTAATAAATCATAGCATACTAAACTCTTATTTTGTGAGTGCTTATAATACTGACATTGACAATTAAGTTTGGCTTAAATTGTCAGCAAAGGAGAATATTATTCTAATCCAGCACAAAGTCATCAACTATGTTCATTTTTATTGCACCATGTATAAAATGGTGTGTTTTCTGAAAAAGGAAAACATAGTCCATTTATTTCTTCTTTTGTTTTTTGTTTTTTCTTTTTTGGACTCATTAAATGAATTTAATTTAGAGTTATTTCTTTGGTTTTATCAAGCCAATTATGAAATTTTACACTTTCATAAGTGGCATTAACTTTGCCTATTTTCAATATTTAAAACAATGTCAATAGATATGTTTATAGTTTTATGATCTTTCAAGGTCAGTTGAGTTTATCATCTTTAGTTCAGAATCAGTGCTGCTGGTAATCCTTTACTGATTGTTTTGGATCTTTAAGAGAGAATAATATGTAGGGATAATTAAGCATCTGATTAACCTTTATGTGGTGTGATGGCCCTTTCTGCACTGAGATTAAGCATGTTCTATCCTTTCATTCTTTTTCACCGAACTAACACCTATGTTATTGCATGTTGAAAGGAACTTTTTAACAGCTTTAATCTTTGACTTGTAGCCTGTCTGCTCACATAATGCTTGCTGTGGAGAAAGTATTATTTCCCCACCTCCTGCATGCTTATACACTGTAGGTTATAAATGAAGTGGAGAAAGCACCCAAAGAGCTGAGAAAAGAGCTCATGAAACGCAGGAAAGAGGAGCTTGCACAAAGCCAGCATGCTCAGGTAACAGCAGCAGCTTAATGCTACTAAAAACAGAAAGCAGTATTATTCTCACAGCTCAGTAAACCATGGTTGAAAGGGCAAACTCCTGCTTTACTTATTATATGATGTTGACTTCTGCTCATACAAAGGTTCCCAGAGCATTCTTTATATAGAACTAAAAATCACACTAATGGTGACATTTAAATGTTGCTAATAAGAAATTAAGTGGAACGTTTGGAAAGCTGACTCCAGATGAATTAAACAAGTATGTTAATGTGTAACCCATTGTATTCTTATTATAATCATGATGGAAGCTTATATTTTTAAGTGATCAGTATTTGCTAGAAGATTTTTATGACAAAATATAGAGGATTAGTGTATAGCCTTTGTGCATATGAAAAGAATGCCTCTTTAAAAGACCATTATTTTATAAAGTTGGAAGTTAAAAGAACAGTGGTGAATGGTAATGTTAAATGGAGATCTAATATTTATTACTATTAAACTCAACAACATAAGTACCTTAAAACCCGATTTTGAATATTAAGTATGTTTTTCTTTTTGATTCAGAATCGAGCAGTTAAAATATACTGCCTATATAAACTTGATTCTAGATTATGATAAGGCTGGGCCTATAAAGAAAGGTGAATTATTTACAAAACTAAACAAGATAGTATTTTAAACAGATTTTTCTAGAATTATCTCATATGACTCTAAGGTCTTTTTTTACTAGGAATCGTTTTTTCTTTAAGTTTACGCTCAGCCTGGAAGCAAAGAGAGAAGTGAGGTCAATTTGTAGTTACATATCAGTTAAAGGAAGAAGAGACATGGATTATATATTAATGACTGTTTTCCATTATCATTTTAATGTGGTTTTAGGTGATTTAAAAGTGTTTCCCAAACTTTTACAGACCCATGAATAAAGGTAGAAGAAACAAAAACCACTGGGGACCATAACAAATGGAATGACATTTAAAAATCTTCTCTTTTTGCCCAGAAGGATTTTTTTTTTAAGATTTTATTTATTTATTTGACAGAGATCACAAGTAGGCAGAGAGGCAGGCAGAGAGAGAGGAGGAAACAGGCTCCCCGCCGAGCGGAGAGCCCAATGTGGGGCTTGATCCCAGGACCCTGGGATCATGACCCGAGCCAAAAGCAGAGATTTTAACCCACTGAGCCACCCAGGCGCCCCAGATTTTTTTTTTTTTTAAGATTTTATTTATTTATTTGACAGAGACAGCGAGAGAGGGGATACAAGTAAGGGTGAGTGGGAGAGGGAGAAGCAGGCTTCCCACTGAGCAGGGAGCCTGATGTGGGGCTTGATCCCAGGACACTGGGCTCATGACCTGAGCCCAAGGCTGATGCTTAATGACTGAGGCCCCCAGGCGCCCCCAGAAGGATATTTTTATTTTATTTTGAGAAGGGTATTTTAAACTGCTGTTTACTTGTCACCATCATTTTAAGAGGGAATATTTTAACACCATGAAAAATAAGGAAGATATCTTGAAATTTAAAATTTTAATAAAACTAGCCTATTTTAATAAATTTGGTGCTTTAAAATTTTTTTTTTTTAATTTGAGCCAGTGAAATAGTTCGTCTTAGCCTAGTGTGGGAATTACTAGTTAAAGTAAGGGGTTCTTGGGTGGCTCAGTTGGTTAAGTGTCTGCTTTTGGCTCAGGTCTCAATCCCAGAGTCCTGGGATTGAGCCCCATGTTGGGCCTCTTGCTCAGTGGGGAGTCTGCTTCTCCCTCTCCCGCACTCTCTCTGTCAAATAAATAAAATCTTTTTTAAAAAAATGATAATAGCAAGCACAGCATTTACTATGTGTCAGGCACTATTCTAAGTACTTCACCTGCATGAACTTACTGAACGTGACAACATACGAGGTAGTTACTCTCACTACTCCTCTGTTCTGCAGGGGAGGATATGAGAGCACATGTGAACCACCACACTGTACTGCCTCTCCTGTCTAAGCTGTTATTTCTGTGTCTAATCTAAACTCCTGTCAGCTTAGTCCAGTGGTCATTGGTCATGTGTGGGTAGTTGAAGAGGAAGTCCTTGCTTGCCACACATTTAATTTTGGATAATTTGGATTTCAAACAAAAACAATATGATTTTTCCTCCTATAGGAGTATAGACTTTTTAAATTCCAAAAGGTAATGTTTCAGATGCTAGAGTTGAAATTGAGAATTTGGTGTTGAAGGAGTTAGGTGATTCTGTGTTTACTAAACCTTTGTTGATGATTTTTCATAAAATTTTGGAGGCTAGCCTATGTTTTCAACTAAAGCTGAAAGCAATAGTGAATTTCTTTTTGTAAATTTAATGAAGAATTTAGCAATCTAACAAATTTAAAAATATTTCCCTTTTGCTGCTGCTTTTCACGAAGGTGCTAAAATAGTAACTTTGCAGAGTCTATTTTAAATTTTCTTAGTATTTGTGAATCATTGTTATACAGTCATAGAGCCAGGATGTATTTGATCATCTAGTTCAGTGGTTTTTAAACTACTCCCAGGAGCTCTTGAGTTTGGAAGAAGCACCTCGAGAATCCTTCAAAAAGAGAGGACTGTGGAGCTCTGGATCCCTGCTTCTGCTTCATGTAACACAGCACAGTTTCATCTCTTTCATACATTTTATGGTACATTTCTTAAAAGAGGATTTGACTGGTTTAAGAAACAACAATACAAACTAGAGTTCAGAAACCACTGATCTAGTTCCAAACCTTCCTTTTACAGATGAGAAAGAGACCTATCTGTTAAGTAATTTGTTCTATACCTCCTGAAACTTAACATTTGTGTGATCATTCTTTCCACATACAAAAAGTCATCAGCTATGTTCTCACCTGGGAGGTGCATTGTATTCTAATCCACAGGGTGTTGCTCAGGTCATGATTCAGTCTTTTCAGTTGTCATCTTGTGCAGTCTTCAAGGCCCAGTTGCAGGACGTAAGTCTCACGTATCTATGGGAGGATGCCTTCTCTTGTTTTATCTGCTTTTTCTTCAGCTCACATGTGCCTTTTCATTGCTCGCTTCATTTGTTAAAATCTAGAAGACTGATAGATGATAGTGTCAGTAATGACCTGAAACAAACTTTGTAGTGTAGTATTCTTCAGAGTTTCCACATTTGATTCTCACTGCCACCACCCTAAGACGGGGATGGAGTGTATCCATTTTACAGATAAGGAAATCAAGGCATAGAAGACTAAGTGGTCTGTTTGAAGTCAGAAAAGACATTAATGGTAGAGCTGGAATTGGAACACTTATAATAGTGTTCATTTTTCTGTCTACCCTCACCACAAATTTTGAGATTTTCATCTTTTTCAAGAAATACCTTCCCAGTAGTATTTTATAAGCTTTGCACATGTGAGAAATTGAATGCCGTGAGTAGATTTTTATCTTTGTGTGAAGTGACATTTTGAGTGCATTTATGTTTACATATATGTTTTAATTATGGATATGGTCAGAAAAGCCATATTAAAATTGGTGATTGAAGTTCCATTTAACTCTAGTTTTCACTATTCAAATTGTCCATAATGAATAGTGAGTTTCTGTTCTCCTTGCTGTAGTTTTAAATTAAGTCTGGAATTCCAGGCTGTATTCTTTCTCACAGTTTCTATAGGGAAGTGACTAGTTCATTTAACTCTGTAATTTTTGTTTGTGATGTTTGATATACACAACTGGAGTAGATAGAATACAGCTTGATTTCAACCCCTCCCTTCCCCTCTCCTGAAATTAGACTTTTTCTTCTTTTTATTGGCAGCTACTGGGCTCTGTAGTTGTCTAAAGGGTAGGCAAAACATTAACTTTTTTTAACGAGAGGGAGAAATTTTGAATTATGATCACTTTTCTGATCATTACCATTTTTAGCTATTCTTTTGAGTTAGAATCAAATTCTGTACAAATAGCCCAATATATCATAACCCTTTCCTACAGTTTTCTAAAACCCAAAGTTATATTTTTAATATTTATAGTTATCTGATTAATATGATAAAAGAAATTTTTTAAAAGATTTTATTTATTTATTTGACAGAAATCACAAGTAGGCAGAGAGGCAGGCAGAGAGAGAGGAGGAAGCAGGCTCCCTGCGGAGCAGAGAGCCCCATGCGGGCCTCAATCCCAAGACCCTGGGATCATGACCTGAGCGGAAGGCAAAGGCTTTAACCCACTGAGCCACCCAGGTGCCCCAGTATGATAAAATTTCTTATCAGCATTTAAACTTGTACTTTGAAAGGGCGTTCATTTTACAGTTTATTTGTTCATTCACTTAAAATTATTTGTTATTTTTAGTGATCAATTCCCATCTTTTTTTTTTAGGGTAAATGTAATTTGTTCAATCTTTTTGGAATATAAGGTCACTTTTCTTTTAGATCCTAAGAGTAATTTCTGATGAAAAATTCCAACGTGAATATACTATACTTTTATTAGGAAATTTAGGAAATTTAATGAAAGCTCAATAATATTAAAATTTCGTTTCATGGGGTGCCTGGGTGGCTCAGTCGTAAAGTGTCTGCCTTCGGCTCAGGTCATGATCCCAGGGTCCTGGGATCCAGCTCACATCAGGCTCCCTGCTCCATGGGAAGCCTGTTCTCCCTCTCAGACTCCCCCTGCTTGTGTTCCCTCTCTCACTGTGTTTCTTTCTGTCAAAAAAAATAAATAAAATCTAAAAAAAAAAAATAAATAAAGTTTCATTTCTTTTGAGGTAATAAAATATATGAATTAGTATGTGAGGGACCTGGACCTTTCAGGTAAATTTTAGCTTTTTTTTTTTTTTTTTTTAAAGATTTTATTTGTGGGGACGCCTGGGTGGCTCAGTTGGTTAAGCGGCTGCCTTCGGCTCAGGTCATGATCCCAGCGTCTTGGGATCGAGTCCCACATCGGGCTCCTTGCTCGGCGGGGAGCCTGCTTCTCCCTCTGCCTCTGTCTGCCTGTGCTCGCTCTCTCTCTCCCTCTCTCTCTGACAAATAAAAAAAAATAAAAAATTAAAAAAAAAAGATTTTATTTGTGTATTTGACAGCATAAGCAGGCAGAGAGGCTGGCAGAGGGAGAGGGAGAAATTCTGATGCTTAATGACTGAGGCACCCAGGTGTCCCAAATTTTAGCTTTTTTTTTTTTTAAGATTTTGTTTATTTTTTTGACAGACAGAGATCACAAGTAGGCAGGGGGGCATGCAGAGAGAGAGAGGGAAGCAGGCTCCCCGCTGAGCAGAGAGACCGATGTGGGTCTCAATCCCAGGACCCTGAGACCATGACCTGAGCCGAAGGCAGAGGCTTAACCCACTAAGCCACCCCTCAAATTTTAGCTTTAATATAGAAAATTATTTGAGTCATGTGGCTGGCTCAATTGAAAGAGCATGTAACTCTTGATCTTGGTGTCATGAATTTGAGCCCCACATTGGGTGTAGAGATTACCTAAAATGAATAAATGAATAAGTGAAGGAAAGAAAGAGAGCGAGAGAAAGAAAATTATTTGCACAGTATTCTTGACTATGTAATTACCCCAGACTCTGCTTAATTAAGGCAACTGGTGTCTTTGCTAACTCTCATGGTCAAAAGCACTTGCATACCTTGACTCTTACCTATTAATCCTTTCTTTACCTTCTGGAGCAGTTCTAGCCACAATGCTAATTCTGCCTCCTCCTATATAACAATCTTAGCTTTTCTTTTCACCTTATGTATTAGCTGTTTCAGGACATACTTTTGTAGTTCTTCCTTTCGTTCATTGTGTGTCGTGCTTTCTAGACCCTGTATCCCAGCTTTCAGTTTTCTGTGGTTTACTTTTGAAAATGTGATACTAAGGGAAGGGGCCCACTGCTCTCTATATAGACAGACAAAACCAATTTGGAACCACTAGAGCAGAAGCTCCTTAAAGGCAATGTGGTCTTTTTTTAATTTTAGTAACCCCATAACTAGTACAGTGTCCAACATTTACTAAGTACTTAGTAAAGGTTTTCTTTGAACTGAACTCTCATCTTGCTTAATCTAGACATAACTATACTACAGTAATATAACCAAGAATTGAATTGACAAGCAATTGCATTCACTTTTTTAGTGGCACTGGCTTATATTTACTCTTCTTAATTTTCACATAAATATTAGTTCACCCCCATCTTAAACTTTTGCATTTGATTTGAGTCTACATGTAATGTTTATATCTAGAGTAATTAAATACTGTGCCCATTGTTTCTGTCTACACAGATATATTTTAAAAGTCCTTTATGCAAATTAATGGTACAAATGTTGAACAAAAAGAAAACCCTTTGATATAGCTACAGATTATATTAAGTTTATTATACAAGATTACATTCAGAAATTTTACAATGAAATTAGAGGAACAATGTAGTTTTTATTATAGGTGATATTTATTGTAGGGAAATGTAAAGCTTAAACAACTTTCTTTGTTATAATTGCTTAAAAGATAAGCGTGGGGATTTTGCATCTCTTTAAAACTCAAAAGGCCTTATTCTAAATAGTTGAAATTAAATATTGTGGATATTTTTCTGTGATAAAGTGTTGTAGGTGACTGTAGTCCATTCACAGTTGTATTTTATAGAGGCAGTTTGTTAGTCTTTCTGCTAATGTGTATTTGTAATTATGCTAAAGTACAAATTTTGACACAGATGAGAGAACAGTATTTATAACTCTGTATGATTTTTAACAGGACGTCACGAATGATACAACCTAATTCTTGCCTCCAAAGACATAGTAGTAAGGCAAACACCTTGAGGAACACTGCTAGACTCACTCCTCGTGTATTGAAGATGAGGCTGGTAGTGATCCAGACCCTGTCAGACTCTGTCCAACGCATAAAGAATAGATCCACATGGATCTTGGGGTTTTATCTTCTCCAGGATGTGCAAGGGGAGGGATTATTGGTGGAGTGCTGCTTCAGTCCTAAATTTCTAAATCCATACTCAAAATTATCAGAATATCCCTTTTCTAGTCACAGACTGCTGTAACTGCCAAGAGAGGGATGGAGAGCTGAACATTTACTGGCAAAACTTACGTTTCTTCAGTTTGGTAGTATTTCTTCCTTCTGTAAATGTGTGATCTAGCACAAAGACCAAAAGTCACTTTAACATTTTCTTTTCTTAAACATTCACTTTAATTAACATTTTCCTTTTCTTACACAGTTACTGTAGGGTTTTTTTTTTTAAGCATAAATTTGGCACTTGGGCAAAATAGTATATACTCAGTAAATATTTGTTGAATGAATGAGTGAATCCCCAACATGCTGGTAGAATTCTCTGATTATAAGGAATTTTGTATATATATATTTATGAAATTTAACTCACTTTACTCTTCTTAAGTTCACTTTTCTCTAGCAATGTACTATTTCTCATTTTCTACAAATTATTGTTCCTTTTAGGCAACTACTGTAGATATAGACACTATCTTTCTCTGTTAGTGTAGTCATGGTATTTCTTCCTAACACTCTTGGAAAAATAGAGATCTTTAAAATTCTGATATGTGTTTTGCTTATTTGCTCTTTATTCTCTTTTTCCTAAAAGGCATTTCTTGTTTATTCTTGTTGTATCCACACCATAGTGTAATGAATAGTCAGTTTTGAAGCTCTAAATTGTTTTTTCCCTAAAGCTGTTCATGTAATAGGGCATTTTAATTATGAGTGAATTATAGACCTCTCGTGTATGTATTTTTTTCCCCTCTGGCAGGCAGCAAAACAAGGTTTATTGAGAGTTTAGTAAGGTTTATTGAGTGATAGTGCAAAGCTCCTAAAGAGGGAGGGGATCTGAGAGGGTTGCCTGTGTGTATTATTTTTAATAGTGAGTTTAGAATATTATCTATTCTAGTACATTTCCTCTGGGCTTGAATTGAGTGACTAATATATTTATATTATATATGCTATATAATTGATGATTTTTAAATCCAGTTAACTTTAGAAACTTGGCTTAGAAATCTTGTTAACCACTAATATAGTCATATAGATAAATGGATGTTTCACTCAGTAGATGCTTATTAACTGATGGTTAACTATGTCTAATAGGAACAGGAATTTGTTCAGAAGCAACAACAAGAATTAGATGGCTCTCTGAAAAAGATCATCCAACAGCAGAAGGCAGAGCTAGCCAATATTGAAAGAGAGTGCCTGAATAACAAACAGCAACTCATGAGAGGTATATGAAATTACGCAGCGTATGTGTGTGTACAAAATGATACCTGAAGACATGGCTCTGATGTGTGGATATATCTCATATCCATTATATCAAATAATTGGAAATTATTTGATTGCTTTCCTTCGAGTGGTGAAAGATAAAGAAAATTGAGGCTAATAGGAGGAAAAACTGTTAAATTTTAAGAATTTTAAATTTTAAAATTTTTTATAAAGTTATATACTGTAAGACATCGAATAAATGCCTTTATGACAAGAGAAGTAAACAGCAAGCATTTATCCTTAAAACATCTTTTTGTTCAGATCATGCTGGAACTTTACCTGAAATGTTTTGTATACTTGTTATGCCTTACAATTGTTGGTATACTTAATGGCTACATAATGGAATGGAATTTTAAGCACTTGTTTCCCTTAATAAAAAACTGAGATTTTTAAATTTCTCATTGAGATGATTAAAAGGAATTTTGGTGTTAGTGATGGGACATTTCTCTGTTTATAGGACATTAGAACAGAATGGTAAGTGGTAATAAATATTACCTGTACTCTGGTAATATTTGATTTATAGTTCAGAATGTCATTGTGTGTTTAAGTTAGTGTTTATAGAACACTTTTATGTAAATATTAAAATGAAGACCAAAGTACGTGTGTAAAAAGAACAAGGTGACATTTTGAAAATTGCTTTCTTTTTCTAGCTCGAGAAGCTGCAATTTGGGAGCTTGAAGAACGACACTTACAAGAAAAACACCAGCTGCTTAAACAGCAACTTAAAGATCAGTATTTCATGCAAAGACATCAGCTACTTAAGCGCCATGAGAAGGTTAATGAAAGGAAAATTGGTTTACTTTTTAAAGTTTACTTTTTAGGGGTGCCGGGGTGGCTCAGTGGGTTAAGTGTCTGCCTTTGGCTCAGGTCATGATCCCAGGGTCTGTGGATCGAGCTCCATGTGGCAGGCTCCCTGTTCAGTGGGGTGTCTGCTTCTGCCTCTCTGTCTATCCCTCTTGCCATCTCCCTGCTTGTGCTCTCTGCTCTCCCTCTCTCTACATATCTCATAAATAAAATATTAAAAAAAAATAAAAGTTTACTTTTTAAACTTTACAGAGTTATTTCTGAAACTTCTACTTGGAGAATGAATTTTAGATTTCTTTCTTTTTTTTTTTTTAAATCCTAAAATGTATTTGGTGAGGTTTTAAAGTAATTAATTGTGTCTTACCATGATTGCAAACTTCTTTCTGTGAATTTCATGGAAGGTGACTAGTACAGTGCTTTAAGTCCTCTTCCACATTATAATCTTCCTGTCTCAAAGGTAGCTTTTGTGGCTCCATTTATGGTCCAAGTATATTAAAAATGTGGACTCCCTGACTTTAGTAAAAGAATTTCAATATAAGACTCATGAGGGGCCCCCAGGTGGCACAGGTTGGTTGGGTGTCCCGACTTGGTTGCAGTCAGGTCATGATTTTGGGGTTGTGGGATTAAGCCCCATGTCAGGCTCCTGCACTTAGCATGGAGTTTGCTTGAGATTCTTCCTCCCTCTCCCTCTGCCCCTCCCGCTTGTGCTCTCTTTCTGTCTCTAATATAGGTAGATAAATCTTAAAAAAAAATTGTTATTACCAAAAGCTTTATTTTTATTATAAATTATATTTTGAGTGAAAGTTTTCTGGTTGATAATGCAACAAAGGAAAGAGCGATTTTGAGAAACAACAACAAAATGACATGTTTGAGCATACATGTGGATACTGAGTATTGAGTTATATCTACATCACTGGATTCTATTTGATACTTTCTTAGGAAACAGAACAAATGCAGCGTTATAATCAACGACTTATTGAGGAATTAAAAAACAGACAGACTCAAGAAAGAGCAAGACTGCCTAAGATTCAGCGCAGTGAAGCCAAGACTCGAATGGCCATGTTTAAGAAAAGCTTGAGAATTAACCCAACAGCCACACCAGATCAGGACCGTGACAAAATCAAACAGGTAAATAAGCCAGTTACTTTCCTCTTTTTTAGATTTAAAAAATTTGAGTGTCCTTTAGAAGTATCACATAATTATGTTGTAAACATTTCGAGCCACCTTGGGCTTGTTGATGTTCTCTTTGGCTTTATGAGTTGGGGCTAGATATGTGGCATATACCAACTTAGTTTTCCTACATTGGTGGCCACAGAGGGCAAAGCCCTCTGCCCTATGTCCCACACCAGATCTTGGGCTAGGCTGATTCTAAGACCAGTCTTGGGAATTAGGTGACGTGGACAACTTTTGAAGTTAAAACATAGGGCTTCAGTTTGCCTTTGTAGTCATAGGTCCCACACACAAATGAGCTGAGGTCACTAAGCAGATAGGAGGAATGGAGTTTTAATCAGAAGCACCCCTCTCTCCACCAAAGCCGTAATGTAGACTCCAGCTCAGGTTACAGCATATTTTTACTTGCAACTTTAGTTTATTTGTACTTTAAGTCTTGTTAAATTCCTTAATTACTCCTTTGGAAGATGAAGAAATTATATTGCTTGTTAACTGTTTTTCTTATTTATAGTTTGCTGCTCAAGAAGAGAAGAGGCAGAAAAATGAGAGAATGGCTCAGCATCAAAAACATGAAAATCAAATGCGGGATCTTCAGCTGCAGTGTGAAGCCAATGTCCGGGAGCTGCATCAGCTGCAGGTCAGAAACAGGAGCATGGAAACTGAGCTGGTGGGAACAGGGCAGCGCAAGTGGCTGGTCTGGAGAAAACGGTAGCTGACCAAAATAGAGTATGCTTTACTCATGAAAATGCTGGGATTGAGAGGTTTTGTTTTCTGTATAGACCCAAATAAAGATCAGGTTAGTATCATAGACACTTAGCTCTTATGTAACATGATTAATATAAACATGAGGCTAAATTATAACCTAAGAAGTTGAGTCTTTCAAAAGCAGTACCGAGTAATTTTAGTCTATTTTGCAAAGAAAACTGAACAAAGTTTTCAAAATGAGATAGGTGGTTTTGTTATCAGATTTTGAATTTAAAATTTCATTTAGGGAGAAATAGTTCATTTTCTTCTAGGTGTTTGAAAATGATAAACTAAAGAAATGATAATTTTTCCCCTAAGAAATTTAAAGGTTACGTTAGGGGGACTGTTTTGGGGTCTTGCATGGAATATGCAGCCCATCTAGTATATAGCCTAAAATGTTTAAAATTTTAGAATAGTGTGTACATTATGGATACTCTACATATTTGCTTAATTTACTAGAGTAGAATAGTTCCTAATCCCACATTCTGGTACCAGTGGATAAAATCCATATAAGGTGCCCTTTAAGTGTCAGTTTTATGAGCAAACCTTCTTAGAAAGGAGAAACAGGATCAAACTAATTCTATTTAAGTTCTTTTCATATGGCAAATAATAGATCTAGCTTGTAAACTTGCAGAAATGAAGCTACGACTCATTTCATAGTTCTTAGCCTTTGGTTTTCAGGGGAGAGCCTGAATCTCAGTAATAGTTTGATGTTTAATAAATGCTTTATTATTTGAAGATAATTACATTTGTAAAAAATTGATCTGAAAATTTTTAATACAAATTTTGTTTTCAGAATGAAAAATGCCACCTATTGGTTGAGCATGAGACTCAGAAACTGAAGGAGTTAGATGAGGAACACAGCCAAGAATTAAAGGAATGGAGAGAGAAATTGAGACCCAGGAAAAAGGTAATTTTTTAAAAGCTTTAGATAAAATATGTCTGTGTTCATCCATTTATCCACCCAGTTATTAGCTGTTTAATATGTGTCAGGGACAGGAGATAAAGAGATGAAGAGACCAAGTCCCTGTCCCCGCAAATGTTCAGGATGTAGTGACAAGCAATTACAGTTCAGTAGGATCATTGCTGTGAGGGAGGTGAGCACAGGAGACAGGAGCACAGTGTTGAGGCCAAGGACAAGGAGTACTTCAGTCTGCCTGGGAAGTTAGGGAGGCTTTACAGAGAAGATGCCTTATAAGCCAAGTGAGACTTCAGGATGAGTAAGAGCTTGCTAGGCATACAGACAGGTTGGGGTGTGATGGGCAGTGTAAGTACAGAGAAGTGAATGTGTATAGGAATCACAAGTTGCTCCCTGCCGTTGGGGCGCTGGGGGAGTGTGCCTGTGTATAGGCATTAAGGAGGGAGAGAAGGAAGGAGGCGAGGGTAGCTTAGTCTGGAGAAGTTGACAGGAGCCAAATTACAAGGCCCTCGTATGATAGTAAATTCACGATCTAGTAAAATAGGAAAGGCTCCCCTTTCCCCATCCAGCTATCAGCCATCTTCCCATTTTGTACTTCCTTTTTGACTCCCTGCTGGACTGGTCTGATTGGTCAACCTCTTCAACTCATTTTTTTCTATAACTATGGGATCCTCTCCCTTTGCTAACTCTCAAACTCAAACCTTTGTTTTCTCTTGGCTTTCCTGCCTGCTATAGCTTTCAGCTATTCCTTCTTCCGTTTATCCAGTTAATCAGTCAGTCTGTCAAGAAAAATCTGCATTTAGCACCCACTGTGGGCTAAATGTTTCTAGAAGATGTGAAATGACCAAGTCACTTATTAGTGGGACTTTTTAATTTAAATTTTATTTATTGTTACATTTTTGAATAGGTAATACATTCATTTGGATTGGAATTCAAAAGGTACAGAAGGGCGTTGTTTTTTGTTTTTTTTTCTTAAAGATTTTATTTATTTATTTGACAGACAAAGATCACTAGTAGGCGGGGGTGGGGGGGTGGCGGGGGGGAAGAGCAGGCTCCCCGCTGAGCAGAGAGCCCAATGCGGGGCTCTATCCCAGGACCCTGGGATCATGACCTGAGCCGAAGGCAGAAGCTTTAACCCACTGAGCCACCCAGATGCCCCCATTTTTTCCAGTTTCTTTAACTTTCTGTAGTCTAGCTTTCACCTCAGACTCCCCAATTGAACTCGTTGACAGTAGTCATAAGTGAGTTGCTAAGAGCCAAATCCTATGGTATTATCTCACTGTTATTAGAAATCTTGTTTCTTAAAATTCTCTTCTCGGGACGCCTAGGTGGCTCAGTCAGTTAAGCATCTGCCTTCGGCTTAGGTCATGATCGTGGGGTCCTGGGATCGAGCCCCGCATTGGGCTCTCCCCTCATTGGGGACTCTGCTTCTCCCTCTGGCCCTCCCCCTGCTTGTGCTCTCCCTCTCTCTCTCTCAAATAAATAAATTCTCTTCTCATCCGACTTTTGTGACCTAACTTCTTTGTCTGTGCTCTTTATCACTTTTTCTTTGTCTAGACATCTTGCAGCTTTACACCCTTGATGATCTTGTGCCTAGATGGCTTCATCTGCTGCATATTTAAGGACAGTCCCAGGACCTGTATTAGTAGGGATTGTATAAAGTACAAATTCTGAAGTCCTATAGATCTGGGTTCAGATCTCAGTGATGCCATGATTAATTTTGTTACTTAACATTCCTGTACCCAGTTTTACTCATAAAACAAAGATGACACTGGGCCCATAATTGGGATTGTTAAAACCCGAAAGAAGTGGTATGTGTGCAAGGCACTTCCTAATACCTGAGCTGTGGTCAGGGCTGGATAAGTAGTTGCCACTGCTGTTACTGTTTCTTGTTTGTTACTATTGGTTCATGCTCTAAGCACTCATTTCCCACCTGGATGTTCCATTTCTTACTTCATTCAGGCCTGTATTCCAACATCATCTCATAGAAGATTCCTTTTTTCTGAAGACTATATATGAAATAGCCTCCATGCCTACCTCAGACATTCCCTGTCTCCTCACCTTTGTTGTCCTTCATAACATTCTTTACCATCAGACACATTTATTTATGGTCTGTCTTTTCCCACAAGAATGCATGCGCTTTGAAAGCAAGAGTGTTATCTCTTGGTTCACTGGTATATATCAACTTCTAGAATAGTTCCTGGCATATTGTAATGATCGATATATACCTATTGAACATTGACTAAAGATTATAAGCTCAGTGGAGATAAAACTGAACTTAATAGGGGCACCTGGGTGGCTTAGTCATTAGGCGTCTGCCTTCGCCTCAGATCCTGATCCCAGGGTCCTGGGATCGAGCCCCACATTGGGCTCCCGCTCTGCGGCAAGCCTTCTTCTCCTTCTCCCACTGCTTGTGTTCCCTCTCTCGCTGTGTCTCTTTCTCTGTCAAATAAATAAAATCTTAAAAAAAAAAACACAAACAAAAACAAGACGCCTGGGTGGCTCAGTTGGTTAAGCAACTGCCTTCGGCTCAGGTCATGATCCCGGAGTTCTGGGATCGAGTCCCACATCGGGCTCCCAGTTCCGTAGGGTCTGCCTCTCCCTCTAACCTTCTTCCCTCTCTCTCTCTCAAATAAATAAAATCTTAAAAACAAACAAACTGCTGAACTTAACAGCCATTCTCTATCATCCCCATCTCACTTTGTTCCTGTGTTCCCACACAGCATCAGTGTGCTTCCTGACATCCCTGCCCTCATTTTTTTTTTACATCCCCGTCCTCTTAATTGACATCCAGTCTAAAAACCTGAATTGTCTTTCTATCACATCTCATTTCAGTGAGATGACAATTTTAACTCTCTTTGTAATATTTCTTTTTCCCATTACTGTCGTTCTGCTGCTTAAAAATGTTCAGTAATGTCCTAATGGGCCTTCTGATCTCAGATTCCTTTTCCTTTTTTCCTACTTGTCTGCCATCAGAGTATTTATATTCAGGAACATCTCTGGCACTGGCATTGTGGTGTTGATAAATCTTTAGTTCTATCAGAATAAAGTAGAAATGCTTTGTGGCTGTCATAGTGCCATACATTGGACACCAGCAAACTTTCTAGTGTTACCTCCCACAAGCCACTTTGTTCCCTATTCATATTCTGGTATTGGGTATAATCACCATTACTCATACCACGTCTGTGGTTTCCTGCCTGTGTGCAGGAATTGTCTCAGGCCCCTCTGTCTGGCATGCCTTCTGCATCCTATCAAATTCTTTTCTTTCCTTTAAGACTGAGGGGCACCTGGGTGGCTCAGTTGGTTAAGCGACTGCCTTCAGCTCAGGTCATGATCCCAGAGTCCTGGGATTGAGTCCCACATCAGACTCCCAGCTCCATGGGGAGCTTCTCCCCTCTGACCTCCCTTCTCTTACGCTCTCTCACTCTATCTCTCAAATAAATAAATAAAATCTTTAAAAAAAAAAAAAAAAGACTGAGCTTATGTTTCACCTCTTGTGAGAAATGTTTCTGTCTCTTTCCATCTTCTGCTCTACTTTGTGCCTCTGCAGCAGCACGTATCCCTGAGTCACTTGTCTGCAAAATCACTGATCCCTCAAGTGTTTACCCAGCCCTTACTATACACGCTCTGTATTGTGGGGATATAAAGATGATCTGGCTTAGGGCTTACCTTCAAACAACTTAAAGTTCGGTGTGGAAGAAAAGACATGTGCATCAAAAATCAAAATAAAAAACAGAAAATGGAAAGTGCTGGGGCGCCTGGGATGGCTCAATGGGTTAAAGCCTCTGCCTTCGGCTCAGGTCATGATCCCAGGGTCCTGGGATTGAGCCCCTCATCGGGCTCTCTGCTCAGCGGGGAGCCTGCTTCCCCCCTCTCTCTGCCTGCCTCTCTGCCTACTTGTGATCTCTGTCTGTCAAATAAATAAAATCTTAAAAAAAAAAAAGGAAAATGGAAAGTGCCATGTGGGAGAGAAAGGTAGTAGTTAATAATAGGAGCCATCTGTTGAGTGTCTGGTATGTGTTGAATATATCACGATCACATTTAATCCTTACATAACAACCCTGTGAGGTAGGTGATACTCTCCCTGATACATCTCCCAGAAGAATGAGATGATTCTGTAATAGAGAGAAGTTAAGTCATTGATCCAAGTGACACATTTGTATGGCTGAGCCAGAGGCTTCAACCTAGGGCTGTGCACAGCCTAATCTAACAGTTGAGCACTCTGGTCTTCCTTAGGATAGGTCTTCCTATCCTTAGGATAAGATACAGAGTGTTTGGGGCGCCTGGGTGGCTCAGTGGGTTAAGCCTCTGTCTTCAGCTCAGGTCATGATCTCAGGGTCCTGGGATCAAGTCCTGCATCGGGCTCTCTGCTTGGCAGGGAGCCTGCTTCCTCCTCTCTCTGCCTGCCTCTCTGCCTACTTGTGATCTCTGTCTGTCAAATAAATACATAAATAAAATCTTGGGGGAAAAAAAAAGCCTCTGCCTTTGGCTCAGGTCATGATCCCAGGGTCTTGGGATCGAGCCCCACATCGGGCTCTCTGCTCATCAGGGAGCCTGCTTCCTCCTCTCTCTCTCTCTGCCTGCTTCTCTGCCTACCTGTGATCTCCATCTGTCAAATAAATAAATAAAATCTTAAAAAAAAAAAAAAAGATACAGAGTGTTTGAGAAAATAGTTTTATTATTGGCTGTCTGAGTAAATTCTGTTTGTAATACTAGCACATAATTTCTTTTTCCCTTCCTTTTTAAGACACTGGAAGAAGAGTTTGCCAGGAAACTGCAGGAACAGGAGGTGTTCTTTAAAATGACTGGGGAGTCTGAATGCCTTAACCCATCAACACAGAGCCGGATTTCCAAGTTCTATCCTATTCCTAGCTTGCATTCCACTGGGTCATAACAACAGGAAGCATTCTGTGGTTGGGTTTGGCTTTCTAGATATGTCATTCTGTTCTCTTCATCTTCTGCCACAATCTGTATCAGCTTATGAAGACAATCACCTGCCTCACCTTCTAGGTGTTTTTTGTTTGTTTGTTTTGTTTGTTTAGCAAAGATGAAGGGGAAGGAACCCAGACAGATGCTGGGCCATGTTGGCAAAGTGGCATCTTGCAGTAATTCCCTAAGGTGATTTTGTATATTAATCTTAAAAATTGTGTTCTTTAGACACTGTTACCTGAAAAACTGTTAGTATTGATGTTTGAAGTTATTATTATTTTTTTTAAAAAGCTGTTGGGCCATTGAGTATTAATGAATATCTTTTTACCTGGCCTGACTTCTCAGTGATGCCTAAATTCTATAGCCGCAACTCTGCTGTAGAAAGTTGGAATAATTTTCTTTTGGTGAATCAGCTCTCAGTGATAAAGCTATGAGTTTCTCAAAATACCATATTGATTGAATAAATAAATCTATTTTGTCTTTACATAGCAAAGACTCTTTTAAAAAAGAAACATTATTGAAATAATTTGTCTAAAGTAATTACCTGTTTAGTCATGAACTAATAATTAAGGGTGCTAATCTTATTAAAATAGTGCCTAAAACACTAAATTTCAGTTGAGTCTGAAGTACGATTTCCTTTTTTGATTCAACAGGGACAAACATCCTTAGCATTAAGCATTATTGTTTTTTAAATCTTGTTCCTATTACCATTCGATAGAAATTTTCATCCTAAAATATATGTTGTGCACAGTTGAAAAGATTTTAAAAAGGTAGCCTTTAGATATTGAAATCGGAAATATAACACTCACCAAATTGAAAGAAGTATAGACTTAGGGTCCTAGCTTATTGCCTACAATAATCCGTGAGCTGTTTAAGTGACCTCTCCCATTCTAGCACATTTTGTTCATTGAAAACTCTGCCTGAGGCCTGCAGGCTCTGAGTTACACTTATAAATGTATTTTCTGAAATTAACTGTAAAAGAGGCATTTGTTCAGAATACTTTTTTCTTATTCAAAAAAGGATTTAAATAAAATATTTAGGCAATGTCAGAAATGACTTTGTTGTTGAGAGAGAGTCATTTGTATTTTGGTTTTATTTAGTTTCATGTTTAAATTATTTACTTTGATTTGAGTGGGAAAAGCCTGAATATCATGTGGTTGCTGATACACGTAATTATTAATGAAATGTTCACTCTTGGTCCCTCTTGTGACTCAGAATTCCAAGCCCGAGTCGGGTCAGACAGTATTATGCAGTGTACTTTGGTGGCTGAGATGGCCCATTTGTAAATGATGCTTGCTGTTTGCCATTTTCAACCTATTCACTTTTAAGAGTACTAAGTACCAAACTGCAAACGTTTCAGTTTTTAGTTATATGACATTTGAGGCTGGTGAAAAATTTAAGTGTCATTTTGTGGGAACACTGATTCATAATAAGAAAATGTAAATATCTGTTGCACTTTCTTGCAGTTAATTTGAAAACTTTGAATGCTGGACCTTATTTTGTCAGTGATTTAGGTGATTTGAAAATGCATGTGATTTTAATTTTGTAATCGTTTTGACAAGCATAATTTCTTGGACAACTTTGTAGGTAGCCTTAACTTCTGGCCAAGTTTGTTTTTTATATAAATATATATACATATATATATATATATTATGTATGGTTGTAAATTCATACACCTATCACATTGAATGTGTTACTGTATACAAAACTCTTTTAATGCTTTATTCTCAAATGCTGGGTTGAAAATGTTTTGAAAGCCTTTTAAAGTATATATCTTTATAAAGTAATATTCAGGATGATGATGGAAATTGTTTATATTGTTATGCTAAAAATGACAGTATAATGTTACCTAATGTATTTAATGATTTATTTGCAGAGGGAGAGAGGAGGAAGGTTCTCATACCATTCTCTCCGTTGAAATTTTCAGTTTATTGGCTTTTATAAAAAAATATTTCAGGTAGTGTACACCTTTTCAGTATATTTTAAAGAATAATCCTGTGTCTTAAATAGTTTGTGGCACATAATTAATTTGGTCTGAATATTTGATTCTTTTTATTCCTTTCAACTTGACATGAGAGTATTGAATAAAGAAAAGAGGCTCAGAGTAGAACGGTTGACACTCTGGTAAGTTTGTTAGTAAATCTTGTAAAACCCTTAAAACTGCCTTTTGGGGTTCTCTTTCAAATATGACCATATTCGTGTGGGGGCAGGACTGCAAAATGATACATGTGTAGAGGCGGAACATTCATTTTAATGCTTAAAGTTACATAAATCTTTTCAAAGAAGGTGTTTTGTTATAGAATATGCTGTTCTTACCCATCTCTGCTCACTTCTTGTTGGGCCCTGTATCCAAATAGATAATAATGATCATTTGTTTGTTTGTTTTTATTTTTTTTAATAGTGATTGTTTGTTCTTGCATGAAGTGTAGGTGGGGAGTTGGGGAGGGGCACAGACTTATTTGAAAGAGTACAATCAGATCCATTCCTGACTTGGTGGTTTTGTTGGCAGTGGCAGAATGTGCTATGAAATGTGTAAAAGAAATTGTCCGTGTGCGCCTCGACGACAGCCTCCCCCTTCTCCCTGTGTGCTGTGGATACGCCACACACTGCACTTCTGCGGGCCTAGCTTGCAGAGCTGGTCGCACCAGGTTGCCTTTCCTTGTCCTGTCAGTCGTAGTTGGGTGTGAATTGCTGAATTAGCTGCTATTCTCTATGAAGTCACAATTAAGCTTTTTTCTACCCTTTTCAGTGGGGAAGCTGGGGGGGAACAGTGGGGATAAAGAGGAAATTGAGAGTGCTTATACTTTGTTGAAAATATTAGAACTTTCCTGTGACAGGATACAGCAAATTGTAATTAAATATAAACCAGAACCAGAGCTACCTCTAAGTAGTGTTTCCTCAAGCACAAAGCTCTCAGGCATATGAGACACTCTTTAATGGAGAGTCTCTGATTTCTTGAGCATCAGCGAGTTCAGAAGTGACTGTCTTTTGTACTCTGTTAGTTCCCTGGTAACTACACACTTTCTCCCATTCCACACTGTGCTTAAATGACAGAGACTCTTCTGAGAAGCCAAATTCTGTCCAAGATGAGCTCTAGATATTGTTGATTAAAGGAAAGCCTGGAACTGGGGTGGAAGAGGAGAGTTACTTACCAGTTCTGAGAGTCTTCTGATGAAATAAATCACTTCTTTTCGGGGAAATGATCTTTTATAGAAAATGGGATATTTTAAGTGCTTTTCTTGAAGGCACAACAGTTAATGCCGCTATTGTTGCTAGTCTGTGGCTGACATGGTTTTGATATGGCTTTAAAATTTCTGCTGAGCTTGAGTAGAATGTTATACCAGTTTTAAGTGTTGGCTGCAGCTTTTGGTGATTCTTTGCTGATTTTTGCATAATTTCATGAGCTAAATTTTCAGGAAGAATTTTGTTTCTGATAATGCCTCTTGTCTATTTGGGAGCAACATGTCTTTTCAATCATGGGATTGACAAATGAAAAATAAAGTTATTTCTTAATCTACTCTGGGAAGCAGTCTTTTGTTAAGAATCTTTGATACTGTGTTGTCCTTCTTGAGAACAATTTTGCAGCATTTTTGGTCCTAGTTTTATTTTTAACCCTCACAGTCCTCCAGGCCTTTGGACGCTTCTAGACTTACCTGTGTTCCTACCTGACTCGTCACCACACGCAACAATGTAGTTTTTACTGGTAACTCAGAGGGGGGTGTCTTTCAGCATATAAACCCCTCCTTTGGGTGGTGCTTAAAATAGTTCCATATATACATACTTTTGTATGTATATATACGTACTTTAAATTTTTCTTCCCTTGGGATGGATTATTTTTCTCACCAAACATTTCACTTAACTGTATGACCTCACTTCTAAAAATAACCTCTTTTCCTCATTGATATGTTCATGCAAGATTCAATCAAAGCAAGATTCATACAAGATCCAGGTGCCGTCATTTGGCAAGTGTTCAGCTTGGCTGGAGGGAGGCATGATGTGTCCGTTTCTAACCCAGGAGCATCACACACTATCAAGCTCACTCTTGACTTTTTGTTGTTGTTTTTAAGTGAAACAAGAGGCTCAGATCCATCGCCATCCAGCTGAGGACATGTCTCATGTCTGCCCATCTTCTGATTCTGTCCAGAGAAAGTAGCAAATTTGGACTTTTACCCTTTTTCAGTTGCACATAGGACCCTGAAGACTCTGGATAACTTGGAAAGGTAAATGAAGTAACTAAGGACCACTCTGCTCAAGTGTGATTAATATAAAGGTAAGAACCAATTAATGGGGATCTAATACTTGAGCCCCTAAAGCTACTATTACAAAAACAACTTGATTCAGCCTTTAAACAGTTAAAAAAGGTGTGATGCAGTCATTCATTTATACACAAGAACTTTTCATTACATAGTGAAAAGTTTGAAATTCTGAAGGTCTTATGAACTCATTTTGTAGAATTCCCATGCTGATTCGTAGCAGGTAGCGGTCAGGTTGTGGTAAAGCTGGCCAGTGGACCACACAGAATGTTTGGTGCCTTATCAGGTGTTGCTGCTAGCAGTTTTCAATGCACAACTAAATGGTATGTTTTTTCCCAGGATAATATGTGAGGTACTCGGAAGAGACCACATGGAAAGTAAATTATCCAGACTTGTAGAAGATAGACCTAGAGAAGTTGATTTGTTTTAGTCCCATTTTTAATGATGCAGCAGTGGAGAGTTACCGCTGGTCACATTTCACAAGTTGGCCCAGAGTAGCCTTCTCTGAGGTTGAGTGATTTTACTGTGCATTTCTGTGGGGCTTTTGATATTTGTGCATTTTTCTTTTAGGGAGTTTTGGTCGTTGGTCAAACATACATTGTTATGTGCACCCTATAATCAAAATTCTTTTGTTCCAGGATAAATCACTCACTCCATTAATTGCAAATAATCTTGTTGCCCATCTGTTGCATATGTGTTTATTTCAAATAGTGTATGTTTAGGGAAAATCTTCAGATGCTTTGTAATCTGTCCAGAGTGAGTTAGTAGTTGATCAAGGTCTCCCTTTAAAATCTTGGTGACTAAACAAATGCCAAAATCTGTCTTCCAAACACAAAGAGTTTTGTTTTCTTGTATGGTAGTA
Organism: Mellivora capensis; assembly: GCA_004024625.1. Lineage (NCBI taxonomy): Eukaryota > Metazoa > Chordata > Mammalia > Carnivora > Mustelidae > Mellivora > Mellivora capensis. Next base: position 67,842 of record PISX010003589.1, read on the forward strand.
TGAAGAGTTCATAGTACGTGGCTAACCACAAACTTTTTTTTCCCCTTTATCTTTCCCTTTCTTGCCCTTTTTCTTTCCCTCTTTTTCATTCTTACTCCTTGTCTTCATTTTTCAATCTTTCCTTGTCTGTCTCCCTCTCCTTTTTCCCACCTTTGCCTCTCTCTTCCTCATTTTCCTTTTCTCTTTTATCTCTTTCCTTTTTTTCCATTTTATTCCCTTTTTCATTCCCTTCTGTTTCCTCCTTGTCTTTCTTTCCTTCTGTTCTGCCTCTATTTCTGTCTCCACCTGCATCCCCCATTTCTCTTTCCTACTTTGTCTCCCTCCCCCTTCCTCCCCTTCCCTTTTTCATTCTATTTCTTCCTCTCACTTTGGTTAGATGGATCACACTAAACATAATATTAAGAAAAATTTTAATAGGAAATTTTTGCAATTGAAATGACTTTTCATCTAACAGACCACATACATGTTTTAGATACTGAAAAGTGCTTAAAAACCAACTGTGCCCAGTCCCCTGTGCCATTTCCCAACATCGAGTTTTCTGTTTTTCTTCCTTCTTCACTGCCCTTCCCCCCTCCCCCCTTGCTGTGGTCTAGTTCAATAGAACACCTCTCTAAATGCTAGCATGCCCCTGTAGAAACAGACCATACCTACAATCAGACTTTCTAAGCAAGTGGGAATAGGATATGTGGTGAGAAATTACTATTAGAAACCCTGTCACTACTTCAGGGGAAGTGAATTTCTTAATTTTTTCAGTTGCAAGAATTGCTTCTTAGCCAACTTCTATGACTAGAGAATGCAGAACAAACAGGGAGGAAGGAGCAGACAGCACAGCCTCGCAGTGATAACCAGAACACACCGCATCCCTGTCTTCCCTTCTCTGGCTCATTCTTAGGCAAAGCTCAAGGACTCCTAAGCCTACTTCTAGGTGCTAGGCTTCCCTGGGCTGCAGCTAGAACTAAGAGCTAAAGCAGCCCAAGGCTCAAGTTGCTCGAGCAGAGCAGCCAGGCTTGAGCTCTGCAGCTGTGGCTACTGTAGCGGCATGCTGTGGAATGGTTCCGGTTTCCAGTGGATGATACGTCCATACAGAGAATGTTCCAGACTAAAACAGGTGTTCTATTTAACTGTCTGGCTGTGCTGTCGCAGTAGGAAGGGAGCCTCCAGCTTCTGCCCTCTGGAGAGATGCTGACCCGAGCGCCATAAGCCACTGCATGAACTGGAGCCAGGGGCTGCTCTTCCAAGCTCATGGCTTGATGGCGACGCTTCTCTTCCTCCGCCCCACATAGACTTGGTCACCTGGAAGTTAGAAGAGGAGGAGGAAGTTAAATATCTTGTGGCCTATGGGCCTTCAGCTTGGGCAATTATATAGCAACTGTGACAACTGCAAAACAGACTTGAAAGATGAACTCTTTTGTAAGACTTGGTGTATTTAAATTGTTTACCTTATTTCATCACCAAGTGGTTAAGCCTTTTCCTGCTCTTTTCTGCTTGAATTGGCAGTCTCTTTCCTTTCTCCCTAGCTGTTCATTTCATTGTTATGCAAATGATGCTGATGGCAGCATCTGCCTTTAGTAATTGGCATTTGCCTTAATTTTTCAAGCTTGCTCTGGAACAGACTGCCTACTACTCTGAGCATCAGCCTCCTAGCCCTGCAGAAACTGGCAGGCAAGGCTTACCTTTGTCTCCTTTTTCTCCCTTGTGCCCTCGAGGCCCGGGTGGCCCAGGCCGACCTGGTGGTCCTGCGGGGCCCCTCTCACCTGGGAGTACAGAGAGGTCTGTGCTTAGTCAAGTGGGGGCTTGGGGCCTGGAGAGGCCACACACATAGGTTCCTAGACAGTATTGGCAAGGGGGTGGCTTCCCAGTAAGAGGGGGTGGTTACACAGGATCCTGGTGGCTGTTTCCCTGCCACCACTTACCTTTGGGTCCTTGGGTGCCCATCTCTCCTTTCTGCCCAGGGGGGCCTGGAATGGCTCCATAAGCTGTAGGGGGAGAAGACTGGCCTCAGACAAGCGGTCACTCTAGAGCTTGAGAGGTAAAGGGATTTGTTCAGGGAAGCACAGGAAGGGAGTGGTAGAGTTGGGACCCAAAGAAAACAAAGTAAATCAGAGTTTATCAGATTTTCAGCCTATCGGGTGTTAATAGTCCCAGGTTTTTCCGGAGACTTGTTTCTCCCATGTGAGAGTGTGCAGCAAAGTGAGTGTCAGGAAAGCGCCTGGAGCTGCCCTTACTTCGGAAAAAGTCCATGAGGTCCTCGGTCACATTGCTGTAGGCAGAGAAGACCTTGCTGATGCCGGGGGGGCCCTGGGGCCCTGGCTGGCCCGGTGGGCCCTGGACAGTGTAGGCCATCCCTTGCAGCAGGCCCTGACCTGTGAAGCACCAGAGTGTGGGCACAGGCAGCAGAGTCCCTCAGCCCCCTCCTCACAGAAGAGAACCCTCAGATTGCTAGCGTCCCACTAGACAAGGTGGCAGCAAGGGAGAAGCCCTGCTGGCCTCTTTTGTTGGCCTCCCTGCCCCCCACACTGTGGACTGGCCCAGGACTCTGCTGCCACAGTCTTTCATCAGAGGCTTGCTGACAGCAAAGCTGTACTGAGAAGGTACAGGGAGAGAGGACTTCTTAACCAAACAACCTTCCCTCAGCCCCACCAGAAACCATCCTTGTCATAAAGACTTTTCAGAGCCACCACTAGTTAGCTGGGGAAGCAAGTCCAAAGACCCCAACATGCCCTGTTCTCCATAGCACAGGCCCTGTCCTGACTGGGGCTCCTGAACCAGGCAGCCTGTGAATTGGGTCTGAACCTCCTGCCTTCAGTCCCTGCCCATCTGATTCAAGAAGTGCTGTCCCCACAGCCTAGGCATTCCAAAAACTAGAGGGTGAGTTTCTGGAGTCTATAATTTGAGCTGCTCACGGACTCCCCGCCTCCACCCTCCCCACAGCACCGAGGTCTACGGGTCAGGACTTACGTTGCAAGCTCTCAGATACCCGAACAGCCAGCTCGTTGTAGTCCAGACCTCCGGCAAAGCCAGCTCCGAACAGTCCACCTTCACCACCGTACATGCCACCTTCTGCTGCTCCCCCATAGCCTTGGTCCAGGCCCATGTCCAGGCCAAAGGCCCCCCCTTCACCAAGGGAGCCTCCACTGGATCCTCCTATGCCCATGGAGGAGCTGTAGGAGGAGCCCCGACTGACCGATGCGCTGTGAGAGGAGGACCTGCTGCCCCGGCTGTAGGAGCTGTCCATGGACACAAGGCGGCTGTCCCCAGGTGGCCCCTGGGGTCCTGGAGGGCCCGGTGGGCCCACGATGAAGCTCCGCACATCCGGGCCTGCAGGAAGGAGGCCGTTGTTAGTTGGGGCTTAGGTCTGGGGTTGGAGAGGAAGGGAGTTAAGAAGCCTCTCCCAAGGTCTCTCCCAAGCAGGATGCAAACCTCAGGGCACTTGCCCTGGAGTAGGAGTGCTGGCGAGGAAGAACGTGGGCTCTCCCTGCACTTGGCATTTGGCCCCCGGGTTCATTCAAACATCAGCTGCCCTCTCCCAGGGAGGAGCAAGGTCTGGGAAGGGGGCACCTACTCGTGAGGTAGCTGATCAGTTCACTCCGGAAACTGTCGCTGTTTTCGGCCGCGTAGGTTGCCAGAGCTCCCGAGACCCCTGGAGGCCCTCGAGGACCCGGAGGGCCTGGAGGGCCTGGAGGGCCAGGGATGGAGGACACGCCAGCAGCTGAATGGGAGGCCAGAGAAAGAGAAAGGTCAGGGATGGCCCAGTGGGGAGGCTGAGTTCCTAGCCTGTGCTCAGGGATGCAGCTCCTCTTGGAAAGAAGGGGAGGAGGGAATACCAGGGGCCCGGCTCCTGGCATTACTCTGGAGCCACTGCTCAGACCTGCCTTTCCACTCCCAGTTTGGAGCCTCATCAACCCAAATCCCATCCCCCCTCCCCCGTTCTTCTGCCACACGTTCATACTTCTGTTCATGACACGCAGTGTTATGACTTCTCAGAGGGCTGCACCTGGGAGTACGGTCTCTCCCAACCAGTCCCCTTGTCACAGCTAAAATCACCTCAGAAGCAAGGGTGTTGCTCTCCAGGACCTAGCCCTGTATGTGCTTTAAGAGGACTAGGTAACTGGTCCAAAAGTTTAACTCTCCATGGCTGCCCTCCTTCCTGAGCCTTACTGTGCAGGTAAGAAGAGAGGTCCTCCACGCTGATGCTGGACCACACATTGCCTGGGATCCCTGGGGGCCCCGGGGGTCCAGGGGGCCCAATGATGCCTCTGTATTCAGACCCTGAGACACCAAAGAAGAGGACAGAGTCAGTGGGGGTCTGGGCCAAGGGCCTCTGCCTTCCACCCCCAAGCCACGTGGACAGATGGCTCCTGACCAGCCTTACCTTGAAGCAAGGAAAGGAGCTCTTCATAGGATGTTCCTGGCAAGCCAGGGGGTCCCGGGGGGCCAGGAAGCCCAATGCTGATTCCAGAGCCTGAGGAACAAGACCCCAAGTTGTGAGAGATTCACACTGCATGGGTGTATGCGAGTTGTGTGTGAACTCCATACAGGACAGTGGCCCAGCCTCTCATTCCTGGCTTCCCTGGCCAGGCTCGGCAACCTGCTCTGGGGCCACAGGTGGGAATGGCTCTGAACACCGCTTGGTGCCACCTGGCAGGGGAACATCAGGGGCCAGAGCAGACAAGTTCAGTGCCCCCACCCACCACCACCCCGCCAGGGCCCTGCTGACCATCTGCCTGCAGTGGGCAGGCCAGGAGGGCAGACACTCACTGGACATGTAGCTGAGAACGCGACTGCTCAGCTCGGCATAGTCCAAAGACTGGAGGGACCAATCTCCAACCAGATACTGACGCAGATACTGCCTCACGTCATCCCCTGCAAGGACAGGCTGCGCTGGCGTGGGCTCCTCCCAGGCCACAGGGCTCCTGCACCACCACGCGGACATAGCTAGGTCCACCCCCACAGGCTGGCCCCGGAGTTCTGGGGTCTCAGTCCACAGGGTGTAACTTCCAGGTACCCAGTAAGGCACCTGCTGGTTACCTAGCACTGGGGACGGGGACATCTGCTGCCCCCATTCCCGTGAGTATGGACTCAAGTGGCCAGGACCAAGGAGGGTCACCTCCTCCCTCTGCAGCCCTCACCGGGTTCAGCTCAGACCTGGACCAGCTGTGCCTCCAGAGCCCCCACCCACAAGCCCACGGTGCGGGCACTCACGTTTCAGCACAGCCACGATGTCCTCAGAAGAGATGGAGGCGGAGGAGCTGATGCTGTACCCTGAGGCTGTAGGGAAGGAGACTGTGTTACCCGCTTAGCAGGACTGAAGCACCCCCTCTCCCCGCTGCAGCCCCACCAGGGCCGGCCAGCCAGCCAGCCAGTCCATCTGTGGAAATGAATCAACGGGGGCGGGAGGGGCTTTTGGGGATGCGTGGAAAAAAACCAAAGATGGTTTTGGTTTTGTGTTTGTTTTGTTGGGTAAGAAATGCAGTTTGTCTTCCAGACAAACTGCATTTCTTCCAGAGTATGCTTTAGCCCAACTCCTGCCAGATCCTGCCAATCTTGTTCCCTTTTTACACCCTTAGGACACGCCTGTTCATCACAAAAAGGCTCATTCAGCGTGGTTCTGCAGTGTGGCCTCTTCTTAACCTGAGCAACCCCTTCCTGAAGCTCGATCCCAGTGGCCGAAGAGCCACGAATTCAGAACTGAACTGCACATCCAGAAGGGCAAAGTAAGTGCGGGTGCTCTGTAACAAAGTGACCAAGGGCAGGAGAGGTCATTACAGGGGTGGGGCGAGGCTTACTCTGCAAGTAGCTCCCGACATGGCTTGCCAGCTCTGCGTAGTCGAAAGTCTCCCCCGCAATGGTGGTGACAGGCCCTGGGGGACCAGGTGGTCCAGGAGGACCCTGAACTCCAGAGAGATAGGCCCGAATGCTGTCGCCTGCCAACAAAGAAGGCAAAGTCAAGCCTGTCCCCAAGAGGGCATGTCCTCCCCACAGAGATGACCTGAAGCACTTGGTGGGATGCCCTCCCCACCACATACATGGCCCAAGACGGGGCCAGCAGGAAGGCTAGACTCCTGGTTACAGATAGAGAAACTGAGGCCAAGCCCTGCGCTGGGTCGGGTGCTACTTGAAGACTGAGGACAATGAGGCTCTGACAAAGCTCTGTGCCCACATTCTTGGGCTTCATAGCCTCACATACATGGGGAGTACAGGGATGAGGTTGGGGGTGTACATTTGTGTGTGTGTGTGGCTGTGTGTGCATGTGGACAAGCGTGTGAGTGTGTGGGTGAGGACTGGACCAACCTGTGTGGGGAGTAGTGAGAAGGCAGGTGTTAGGGGAGCGCATGGACATGCGGTCCTGGCTGCAGGGTGGATTTCTGACCTAGGCTTGGCCTACACACTGCTGTCCTCTGCCGCACGCACGCACGCACTCACGCACACGCAAGCATACCCCTCTGGCCCTGCTCTCCACCTCCAGCTCCTTCCCACTCCCTAAGCTTCCCCCACCGCCCCGCACTGGTACAGGCAGTGGGACCTGCCATGTTTACTTAGATAAAGAGAAGAATGGAGGCTTCCTGAAATAGCTGGGCTCCAGAAAGCACTAGAGATGCCCCAGCCAGAGCAGACGCATGTGCACACACGCGTGCACACACACACACTCAGACCCCGGTACTCACTCTGCATGTACTCAGAGATGTACTGCTGGATCTCCTGGCCAGAGCTGCTGATGGAGCCTGGAGGCCCTGGGGGGCCTGGGGGGCCTGGGGGGCCTGGCATGAACATTGTGCTTGACGACGATCCCCCTGCAGGAAGGAAAGCCTTCTGAGTCTACTAAGAAAAGCCCACCAGAGCGTCAGAGAAGGGCCCAGACACTGCTTCCACAGCCCAAGGACAGAGGATCTTTCTTAGCAGGAGAAAGAGGATGGTGGCAAAGAGGAGGGCCCCCCCAAAAAGAGAGGAAGGGAGTTCCTGGAGCAGCCACTGTCTGGAAGGGGCTCAGAGTTGGGCTTGCCCAGGCCAGACCCTCCCTTCAGCAACCTGCTCACTACCCCAGAGGCTCCCTCACCTCCACGTGCCCCTGGCTCCAGCGTCTGTTCTGTCCATCATTGCCTGTCGCTAACCGCCTGCTGGCCAAGGCCCTCCCCCCCCACGCCCACCAAATTCGAACCATCGTAAAGGTAGCACCGAGGCCTAGCACGTGGAGAAGAGACCTGATCAACACTGAATTGTGGGTGGGTCGGGAGGGGACTGATGAGTGAATCCGTGTCCTTGCTTTAATTAGGGGGAAAGAACTCTGGTCACCTTTGGTTCTTACCTTGAGAGAGACCACCAGGAATGCCAGGAGCCCCTGGGACCCCAGGATCACCTGGAATCCAAAACGGGAGGCGCTGTTGGCATCCCCTCCTCCAGGAACCCTGCCCTGGCTAAGCCCAAACACATTTATCCCCATGTGACTCCACAGCTGTCCCCCGTCTCTCTGTTTCTGCAGTGCCACCGCAGGCTCCGTTCAGGCAGAGGTTGTCCTCACATCCTCATCCCCTTCTCCCTCCAGCCTCGCTTTCCTCCCACGCCTTTAGCGTGAGTGCTCCCTGCCTTCTGTTCAGACTTTGGGTGGCATTCTTGTGCTGAGGCCTGTCTTCTTGGCTGTTCCCCTCACTGACCTTTGTCCCCCTTAGGTCCCCGGGGGCCGGGTGGTCCCTGCAGGTTGAGTCCAAGGGAACTGGAACCTGGAAGCCAACAACACACAGAGCTGTCAGCCAGGGCTGAGGGGCTCCGGTCAGAGCCAGCGGTGGGGCCTTAGCACTTACCGGAAGTGGAGAACCCGGGGAGGCCTTGCTCGCCTGAGGGACACACCGGAGAGGGGTCAGTCAGCTGCGTTCCTCTCCCTCCTCCCCAGGCCCAGCCCTCACCCCACCTTCCCTCCCAAAACTCCCCAACCTAGAGCTGCCGTGGGCACACGCACCGTGCGCACGCCTTCCCAACCATTCAGATGCCCACATGTCCACCCGCATTTGGACAAAACGCATTCACAGGAAGCTCAAGGCTCTCAGAGGATCAGCTTTTGCCACCCCCCAACCCTCCCCCACCCCACATTTTGTCTGATGCCAGCTCTACTGTACCTTGGTGTCCTCGGGGGCCTGGGGGGCCTGAGGGAAGGAGACAGGAGTGAGATGCGTACCTACTGGATGCCGTGGCTTCAAGGGGCCTGTAGGGGCAGGGCTGGGGCTCTGTGCTGGAGCAGACACGGGGCATGGGGCTCCTCGTGCCTCTGCTCCCAGCAGGCCTGCCCCCACCGAGGCAGGGGTTCCATGCGGAGCTTCTACCCACTGTGACCCTCACCCCATGCTCCCGCCGGCCGAGCCCCTGAGGGGATGCAGGAGGACACACACACGTGTCTCAGGTCATCCCGCCTTTCCTGGCCCCCTTGAGCAAGCAGGGGCACACAGCCTTCTGTGCCCTGAGACAGGACTCACCTTGGTCTCCCTTGGGGCCAGGGGGTCCTGGGGGGCCGGGGGGCCCTGAGAAGAAGGTCTCTGCGGGGGAGGAGGAGTTTGGAGTGTGGGCATGGTGGTCCTTGTGCGACCACAGCACCCAGCACGGAGCCTGGCACACTGCAGCTGCTCCCTCCGTGCTTGTCAGAGGCACGGATAAATAAACAGAGAACCGGAAGGTTGGGTAGAAATGTAAATGAGAGAAAAAACTAACAGGGAGGGTTGGATAGAAAGATGGCTGAGTGGATTTTCCAAGAGGGACAAATTCTGGGCTAACGTTTGCCCAGTTATTTCCATATGTTTTTTCCATATGTTTCCGTGTTGTACTGTCAACATTTATCTCCTTTCACGTGTGTGTCCTGTCTACTTATCAGACTGAGGCTTCCCAAGGATGGAAACCAGGTGCCCAGTCACAAACCAGTCAGCCCAGAAGTTCCCCAAGTGCAGAACTGGCTCCCTCCCCTCGAATAGGTTAGTGGGCATGCTCAGGGTGGCTGGGCTGGTATGGGTTCTACCTGCAGAACTCCTGCTCTATGGAGTCTATGCAAACACCCTGTGGTAGAAGGTCCGAAGGAGGAAGCATGGTGAGCAGGTCAGGAAGGCCACATGCCTGTGACCACAGCATGTCCTGGAGCCAGGGCTAAGGTGGAAAATTTGGGGTGGGGGGGTGCTTGACTCTGTAACATTACCTGAGTTGGTCAGGAGAGATCCCGGTGGGCCTGGTGGGCCTGGCAGGCCTTCTCCTAGATAAAAGAACACCAAGACTTTGTAAAGCCCAGTCATGGACCAAGATCCCTCTGCCCGGGAAAAGTGGCAGGGAAGCTCCTTCCTGAGAGTCAGGCCTGGGCTCTGGGCGCCATGGTCTCGTGTCTCTCAACAAGGAGCTTAGCTCTCACCTGCTGGGCCTCGGGGTCCTGGCGGGCCTGGAATGGAAGGTCCTACAGAAGAGAACAAGAGGCCATGCTGAACTCGGGGAGCTGACCTATGCTGTGAGCAGGATCTCAGCTTCCTAAGTGCCGTGTCCGCCACAATTCCCCACCTTCCAATGACCCCTGAGATGCTCACCTGGAGGCCCAGGTGGTCCAGGTGGGCCTGGGGGACCTCGTAAATCAAGACCTTCTGTGGAGGGAAGAAAAAACAGAAATAAGCAGAAACTTTCGTGAGGCTGTTCTCTGCCAGCCTCACCCCTCATTAGGATCATGAGTGCCAGGGCCCTGCGCCCCACTCACACCCCAGAGGCCAGCTCTGAGTCATGGTGCAGGGCCCTCCGGGACCCCCTCTGCTAGCAGTGCTCCTCGCTCACAAGTGAGGCAGGCCGAGGCCACAGGCAAACTCCTTGAGAGCTAAGTACACGGCTTTGGGGTCAGTCCGAGTTCAAGCTCCTGCTCTGCTCCTTCCAGCTGGTGGCTCTGGGCGGGTTCTCAGTCTCTCTTGGCCTCTGTTTGCTCTTCTCTAAACCAGAGGCCTAAGACGTATGTCACAGGAGCCCCGTGTAGACCCAGGGAGGTCCCGCGACACAAGTGTAGCACATGGTGACTTTTGGGCCAGGCTTGGCTGTGGTCTTTGCTATTCAGCTGTCTAAGTGGGAGGCCCAGTGCATGTTTGCAGGGACTCTTTAAAGGACTCTGGGAACAGAAGAACCCAGAACTCATCCTCCCAGGCCAGGCCTATGGCCAAGAACCCATGGAGCCCGGTCCCTGCGGAGTGGGGATGCAGGACTCCTGCCAGCATTCTCCTAGCACCCAGCTCATTTCAGAAGCCCTATGTGACTCCAGTTCCCCTAGAATTCCAAGAACCTCTGACAGCTGCCCCATCCCAGTGACTCACCCCCCAGAGCCAACAAAAGCTCCGCTGTTGCTTCGAGGTTAGCATCGCCTTTCAGAGCCACTTGTTATCCGGTCCCATCAGGGCCCAGGATGACGCACTGGTCCAGCTGCTATGGGCCCCCAGTGCACCACCACCCATCCTGCTCCCGCCCCGGCGTCACCTCATCACCAGAGAACACAGGGGCACTCACGGGTGGAGAGGACCTCAGCGATGGAGCTGCTGCTGCCCACGAAAGATTCGCCAGCAAGTCCTCGCTCCCCACGTGGGCCTGTGTGAAGGACACAGGGTCATGTGAGCACCCTCTACAGTGACCCCACCCTGCTTTCTGTCCAGAGGGCCTGGAGCCGCGCAGGGGCGCGAGGGCCGGGGCAGGAGAGCCTGCTGGGAACATTCCTGTTTGCAGCCTCAACAGCCCTGGAGCAACTGGACCACCTTTTCCTAAATCCATTTTTTGGTGTTTGGATAAATCACTTGACAGTAGCACAATGATTGGGTCTGGTCACAAGAGGTGTGACACCTATGAAATAGCCAAGCTTGACCCTGACTGGTGGCCACAGAGCCTTGGTTCCCTATCCAGAAGACCCCTACTTCTCAGAAACACAGGAAGAAGAGTGGTGTTTCCCCTTGCAGTTGAGGCCCAGTGAGGCCCTTAGGGAAGCACCAGGTCACCCCCTCACCTCCCTTCCCCAAATGCAGATCTGTCACCTCACTTAAAGATGTCCCAAGTCCAGCCTGGGAAGGAAGCCTTCCCCACTGAGCCCACAGTCCTATGTTCTTGTGGGACTGACATACCTTGCTGTCCAGGGAGACCAGCTGGGCCCACAGGACCTAGAGATAAAGTCGGGAAGAAAAGGCTTTACCACACCTCTAGGGTTACAGTTCTAGAAAGACTTGAAGAAAGGGCAGGTCCCTGGGGAGACACCTAGTTTCCTCCCAAGGCATAGTACAGTGGCCCAAAAAGGTCAGCTTGCTTACTTGAGAGCAATAAGCAATTTGAGACCAGCTCTGTGGTCCATCCTGTGAGAGTTCCTTTCCTGAACCCAGGGCTCTGTGACAGGCAGGGCTGCCCTCTCTGCCCACTGCCCCCCCAACCCCACTGTGGTTAGGGGCTTTGCCGCACCCTCAGTATCCTCTCACCGGAGGGAGCATATCAGAAGGCTGATCCGTACGTGCATTGGTTCTATTAAATCATCTACATGATTTATACATGTAAAATTACATGTATAATTTTTATACATGTAAAATTACATGTAAAATTTTTAAAATTAAAAATATCTGGGTGGGGGGGTGCCTGGATGGCTCAATGGGTTAAGCCTCTGCCTTCGACTCAGGTCATGGTCTCAGGGTCCTGGGATTGAGCCCCACTCAGGCTCTCTGCCCAGCAGGGAGCCTGCTTCCCCCTCTCTCTGCCTGTTTGTGATGTCTGTCAGATAAAGAAATAAAATCTAAAAAAAAAAAAAAATTGGGGCATCTGGCTGGCTCAGTCGGGAAAGCATGTGACTCTTGATCTTGGGGTCATGAGTTCCAGCCCCACATTGGGTGTAGAGATTATTTAATTAAAAAAAAAACAAACCTTAAAAAAATAGATAACACAATCGCAGGTATTTTGGAAAAATAGAAAAAGTATCATCTATAATCCCTTAATTTGTAAGCTTTTCATTTTCTTACAGCATTTTTTTCTATTGTAAAAACACAGGTGCAGCCTCAAAGGACACACGCTTCTCAATAACGGCTCTAAGGCTTTGTGGTTGCGTAGTGATCGCACCGTGGCTGGACAATGTGGAGAGGGTTTCCAAAAGGCAACAAATCGATGTCACAGACAAGCTCCAGAGGCGGAAGGACGAGGGCCAAGTTGTGCCTCTGCTGCTTCTCAGCCGAGTGACCCCAAGGGAGTCCTGGCCCTGCCCGAACCGCCACGGGTGTGTGGGGGCCTGGTGAAGCAAGGCCTGCGGGTGCTTGGGGTACCTGCTGGGGTGTGATGGGCACTCACTAGGCTGGGCCAGAGGGGGCTCCTTACTCTTCCTGGGGTTCCTCCCTCAGGTTCAGGATTTGAGCCAACACTGCTGTCCTTCAATGCAACCTCAGAGTAAAGCAAGAAAATGACTGACCTGGGGCACCTGGAGGTCCTGGTGGTCCCATGGCTCCAGGAGGCCCCGGTGGGCCCGGGACAGTGATCGTTGATGACCCCTCTAAAAACCGAAAGCACATGGAACAGGGACCCTCACTCTTCCTGCTCAGAGGCGCTTGGACCCAGCCAGGCTGTGGGTAGGCCTCCTGCCCCACCCCCATGACCTCGACCCAAGAGCCCTCCCCCCAGCTGCCAGAAGCCCCAACTGGCACTGCCCGAGGGTGCCAAGGCAGAGCCAGGGCAGATGCCCAGGACACGAGAAAGAGGAACACCCTCCCGGGGCCTGCCCACCTGAGGTCATGATCCTGCCTGGAGCTCCAGGTTCACCTGGGAGGGAAGGAAAAGGAGAACAGTTATTCCCAGATCAATTAGTGGCTCTGTAAATCATTTCCAAGACTTCTGATTGAGTCCGAGAGCCACTTCTGCGCCTCTAACCTTTAGGCTCAAGGCATTTTAATGACTCGCAGGGGAGCTCGAAGGATGCATTAAGCCCAAATCTCAGGGCCAGAAACCCTGAGGCCACATCAGGCTTCCAGGCCCACACCAGCTCTTGGAAGCAGCTGGGTCTCCGAGGAGGGGCTTCCTCGGAGGTAGGAGAGTCTCCCTTTCCGCCAGGCTGGAGGGAGGCTGATGAGCAGTCATCCTCACTCCCAGGCCGGCCCTCTCAGGCTCTCACTGGAAGCTGCCTCAGATGGAAGAGTCCCAAGAGGCCAAAGGACAGAGGCCGAGAGCCTGAGAGAGACAGCCTGGTCCGTGCAGTGCCCCTCAGGATGCTAATTCCTGGGACAGTAGTCACAGGCTGTGCAGAGTAGACTGTGGCAGGTAAATCTAGGGGAGCTAGAGTTACACGGGGGTTGAGAGAGCTCTTTCCTGCCTGTAGCTGAGAGGGTCGAAAATGCAAATGTGGGTGGAGGACTTCCAAAAAGGGGGTTCGGGTTCCCACTTTCCCAAACTTATGGACCACTGGACACTGCCTCCATGAAGCACCTCTCGGGACTGGAAATGGACGGACTCCAGGGAACTGAGTGAACAGAATGGAGGACAGAAAACCCTTCCCCTGGGAGCTCCTCGGGGGCCTCTTCTGTCATTTCCCATGATCTGTGGGCAAGCCCTTCCCCCGCACCATGATGGAGAGGAGGATGCCCCTTGGAGGAAGTAGGGCGTGGTTCTGTGCTTCCTATCTGCCATTCCCTGGGGTCAAGGTCAAGAGGAGAATCTGAAATCCCTCTTGGAAGGAAGTTAGAGGCCCTCAAGAAGGAGAGGGTGTCTGGTATCCTCAGGGATCCCCTAACCTGGGAGTCTCCTCCTAAAGGTGCTATCAATCCATGAATAGACCTATAGCCCCAGAGGTTAGTCTGCTTGGGATGCAGGAACCCAGCTGTTATCATTTTGGAATTACATTAATTTGTCCCAAATGAACTTCCTGGCCCAACTAGTCATTGGCAATAGTTTCTGGAAAGAAGTAATTTCATTCCTAGGGTCTCCCCAAGATGATAGTACTGCTCATGTCAGAATAGCTCCATGGAATGTCAGGATTTGGGACAGGAGAAAGACTGTCCCAGAGCACTGTTTATCCCTGGACTGGCTCGGGGTTGGTATCTAGGGGTTTCAGAACTGGACAATTGCAGAGGAGTGGAGCAGGACAAGAGTGTCCCCTGCATGTGGGGTTACCACACTGACTCTGGTCAGACCCCTGCTGAGGACTTCCCCTCTTGGAACTTAGACCTTGCCCTCTGAGGGGCATCAAGGTGCTTCTCCCCTGCTAGAAAAGGTGGTGGGGTGCGCAGCTACATGGGGGCCTGCGTGAATGAAAAGGACAAAGGAGGTCCCTGTCCCAGGGAAGGGTCACACTGTGGGGGACCAGGACTAAGCCAGGGAGACAGAATATGAACAGGGATGTTTTAGAGGCAGCCAGGAGATGCAAAGGCTCTCAGAGGCAGCACCCTTCCAGCTCCTGCTCCAACAACAGCCAGGAGATGCCTGGTATCAAGCAGAGTGCAGGACGGAGACAGGAGATGTGGGTGCGGGGCTCGAGGATTCAGGACTCAGTGGATCTGAACGAACCCTGGCTCCCCGGTTGCACTGCCTTCTGCTAAAACCACTAGATGCCACTGTTGATCCAGATTCTGGCCAGAGAGGGGATTCCCTCCTGCCCATTTCTCCCTGCAAAAATGGCTAGTAAAAAGAACGAATTTCTGGATTGGAAAACCACTTACCTCTAGCTCCTGGTCGGCCAGGGGTACCAGGAAGTCCTGACAAGAGGAAAACATGTCAGTGGGAATGCTTAAGGACCTGTAATTCCAGACTCGCGGCAGTAACAGCCATGGGGCTGCGCCCAGTGACCCCAACAGAGCCACCTGCCTTTGCCTTCTGCTTTAGTCTGGGGGCCCCTCAGGGACTCCTGCTCTGAGCCCTTCTCCCTCCCTGGGAAATGGGGCGGCCGCTGGGCTTGAGGGAGGCAGAGGCCCACGGACGCAGCTTTGGGGGATCCCAGTCATTCTGAGTTATGAGCCCCACTATAGCCTGCAACGCAGCCATGGTCCCCACATTCCCCAGCCGTGGAGGGGAGAAAGGGCTGGGCTGCTTCTTTCTGCCTTGCTTTTGCCTGCTGAGCTCTACCGGGGAGAATGTGAAGGAGGCCCGTGCACTCAGCTTGTGCGGGAAGACCTGCTACTTGATTTTACTTCACGTCTTTAACTAATTTCCTTTAGGAGTTGGGGCTGGGCACGGTGACAACTTCTCAAATCCAAATGCCAGTGCAACTGTAGAACAGACTGCCACTGAAGTTGTCCCAGGGACACTGGGCCTGTACATGCGGGGAGCCCCCTTTCCTACCCTGCCAGCGAGAGAGAGGGGCCTCCATGGGGCCAATGCAGCTCCTGTGCCTGGGGCTTCCTCGGGGCTCCTGCAGCCCACACCAGGCAGACCCAACCGGCCCATAGTTTTACTTCACTTCTCCACAAGGGCTTTCTAGATTGTTCTTTGTGTACTTTTCCTTCCTCGGGTGTTTAAGACTCACAGTGAAAGGACCTGAACCGATCTGTGGGGGTCGGAGAGGCGCAGGGAGGAGAGGAAACCCCAAGGTGACCGATTGGGCATTTGCCAGAAGCTGGAAGCTGGAGGCTGGGCAGGTGTCACCTGGAGGCGAGAGGGGCCCATGACTCACCCTGAGGTCCTTGAGGTCCGGTGAGGCCTATGGAAAAGAACGAGATAGAGAGAGAGACAGATGAAGGGCTGAGGAGCCACAACCTCAGCCGAGGGAGGATGGAGTCCAGGGGCCTCCCAGCACTGGACAAAGCGTTGTCTGGACTCTGCAGTGACAGGACCATTGCTCCATCAGGCGACGGTTCTTAGCTTGCTTGGGGTCACACACTTAAGCATCTGAGAGCCAAGAACCCAGCAAGCTGCTACATTCATGCTGGCCCCCCAAGATTCCCTCCCTCGGTGCTCCCTATCTGAGCGCCCACTGAAGGAGCCCGGTGGCCCCCCAGGCCCAGAGTAGGCCCCTTGATTGAATGCCGCCCTGCCCTCGCAGCTCTCTTGGCTGGCTTTGGTCTGACCTCCTGTGACTGGTGGCTCTCGCGCCTCCTGGGCCTTGAGCAGAAACCCTAGCAATGGCCCCTCTTCTCAGACTGGGGGGTATTTGGTGAGGGCCCAGGGATGGCCAGAGGGGAGATGGACAGGGGTGCTCAGAGCAGCAAAGTATGGATGGAAATGGCCTTAAACTCTGCAGTTTTTAAGACATTCCTTGCTCCTGTCTAGAACTCATTTTCTGTCAATCTGTTGATTGTCAATCTCTGTTGTCCAGATCACCAGAACTGGTGACTCAACGGTGTCAGAACCTGCAGTCACTGTCCACCGCACAGGCCAGCTGCCGCGACACTGAGGTGCCGGAGGAAAATGGGATAAGGCACATGCGTTGGTGCGTACGCACATAGGCGCGCACACACACACGCACACACCCACGGCTGTGGCTCCCTCTTCCCACTCTGTTACCTGGCTTTCCTGGGTCTCCAGAAGGCCCTTGTGGTCCTCGGGTTCCAGGCATCCCCATTAGACCTTGTTCACCTGCAGAGAGCATGAGCAACATAGAAAGGTTTTCCTTTTAGGAAAGCTGAAGCAGCCAGCATATCTGAGCCTCTGGTTTCTTGGGGTTTTACTGAGGAACTTGCTGGCAGGTGGAAAGGAGAAGGGGAGTAAGACTTAGGCCTTGCAGGGTCCACATGACGCGTGCCCTGCTGGCATAATGATTCAGGGGACTGGGCACGGCCTGCTGGGATGTGGGCAGGGCAGGCCTGGCAGGGAGCGTGAGGAAAGCAGGACAGTGACCCACCTCTTGGACCTTGGTGTCCATCGGGGCCAGGGGGTCCTAGGAAAGCAGAAGCACAGCTCATCAGTTACCCCAGGGAGTGACTTCGGGCCTCCCTCCCTCAAATGCCCTGCAGCCTCTCAGCAGGTTGTTTCCCAAGTGGGAGCCCTTGTGGCCCCTTCCACAGCTGCCAATCATGGAAGAAGCCTCATCTTTGGGACCCCCCTCAGCTGCCACTTTCTCCCTGGCCTCTTCCCTTCAACCAGGAATTGTGTATTTTCCTGCAGGGAACTCACAGGTCAGCAACTCCCTGTTGC
Organism: Mellivora capensis; assembly: GCA_004024625.1. Taxonomy (NCBI): domain Eukaryota; kingdom Metazoa; phylum Chordata; class Mammalia; order Carnivora; family Mustelidae; genus Mellivora; species Mellivora capensis. Next base: position 84,903 of record PISX010003589.1, read on the forward strand.
ATCCAACCCCAGGGCCTACTGTGAGACTCTGCTCATACCAGATGCTCAGCGCATGTCTGCCTCGTTCACTCAAGGTCCTGGGAATCGAGGTCCTTCAAGCTCTCCTCTCCTCTGGGCATTACGCTAACCTCTGTCTGAAGGTTTCCCTTTCTCCCCTCTTCCCTCACCTTTGTCTTTCCTCACGCATGTTGCCTCTCCATGGAGTTTTCCACGCTGACCACAACGCAATCTTCCTTACTTTCTAAGGCCACGTGAAATGCCCCTCCTTCACCCCTCTGGCTGGAAGGACTCTTTCTGCTGTGCTCTCCTAGCACTCTGTACCTCAGGGCACCTGTCACCTTGTATGAGCTTTGTCTCCCCTCGTGGGAGGTAAAGCATCTGACCTGCCCCACACGGCAGCCTGTGGGCATCCAGAGCTTTCTCGCTTTTAAACGAAGGAGAAGTGAACACACCACAGACCCATTGGTGGAGCTCAGACCCTTTTGGGACTTGGTGCTAAATGCTTGCCCCTCGGAGGTCGGTGGCCAGCTTCCACATCCTGGTTGACAAGCACTTTGCTAAGCGTCAGGAGAATGCTTAAGCCCTAGATCTGGCCGGGACCCCCGCTCTGGAGGACCGGGGCCTGGAACGCTGCGGGTCCCAGAGGACCTCGATAATCGTCTGTGCTCCCCAGTGGCCAGAGAGGCTCAGAGGCCAGGACCAGCATACATGGGCCACTCACCCTCCAGCAGTGAGAAACCCAGAGACACCTGCCCTGGGCCCAGCAGCGACCTGCACACAGGCCCTCGGCCAGGGGCCGGCAGACTGGGGAACAGGAGAGGCCGCTCCAGAAACAGGTGCTCAGCTCTGCGGCCATGACGACCGGCAGGGCAGACCCATGGCATCCGTTCCTCTGAGACACTCACCGACTGCTCCTTTGGCTCCGGGCTCACCCACAGCTCCAGGCAGGCCTCTCAAGCCCGGCTCACCTGTGAGGGAAACAGGCCAAGCTGCCTGGAGGCCTCCAAGAGGCGCGTGCGGGGCACCTACTGGACGCTCCTCTCTCCCCGCCCTCCCCCAAGACCGCCACCGGCCCAGCCAGGGAGCTTGAGGTGACCGACAAGGGTTGGGGACACAGCCTCTGCTTCGCGGCGATGGTCAGGGTCCCCAGGCGGGTGTGGACGGGCCCAGAGCCATGCGGGGGCTGAACCTTACTCCCCGGCCCCACACGGCTGCCCCTGCAGCCAAAGCTCCAGGTCCCGTTTCCCATCATCCAAGGTGGCAGGAGGGTAAGTGGTTGAGAGGCTCCCGAGCCTCTGCTACTTTGGGAAGCGCGTCATTGTCCCCAAGGGATCCCCCCTAAATCATCCAAGACAACCAGAAACTCCCTTTTCTGTTCCAAATGTTTACCGTCTGGACTACGCATACATTTTGATGCTGGCTTCCACTCCCCTCACTATTTTATCTTGTGTTCTTGTTTTTTGTTTTGTTTTCTTAGATTACAGGTTTTCTGGAGGTTTTTAGACAGAGATTCTGTCTCCTGCTTCTGTGGTTCTTTCTGCCTCCAGGGCCCAATGGATTTGCTAGAAGCCTTTAATGGATCACAGCAGATGCCTGTGCAAGACTGACCTGTGAGGCCTCGGGGTCCTTTCTCGCCCTGGTCACCTGAAACAAACACGGGGCAGGGCAGGGTGGAGGAGCATTAGTCGGGAGCCAGGAAAACCACCTCACTCAGTGGGAGAGAACCCCGGCGTCGAGCAGTTCCGCGCCCATGAGCCTCTGTCAGGGGGATGATGGTGAGGACTGGGCACTGGTGAACCAAGGAGCAAGCCTGTCCTCCCCCAGGGCCACCCACAGACCGCCCCCAGCCCTACTGGCACTCAGGTGGGTGCCACGGGTACGAGGAGAACCAGACTAGAGGGGACATGCCTCAAACCCATATCCCGGCCCCCTGTGGACCACCCGACCATAGCGATGTGATATGGCGGCTGTTTCCCTTCTTCCTGCCTCAGTGTCCCTAGGTGAGAGGCTGGGCTGGAATGGGCCCTCACACACACCCCCAGACTCTGAGGCAGGGGTCCCTTCTGGGTTCCTAGGAGTCAGGCAACAGGGCTGTCTGAGCAGCAGCAACGTACCTTTGGGTCCTGGTGACCCCAGAGGTCCTTTGTCACCTGAAAAGATAATAGACAACTCTGTGTAAAGAGCCCTGGGGTGGGGGGGAGAGGTGACCAAGAAAGGGGAGGGTCTGTGTGTGCAGATGGGCTCTCCTGCCATCCTGACCTCCCCTCTGCTCACATACCTGTCAGCCTGCACCGGCCACTGGTCACAGCTGCCAGACCCTCCCAGCCCCCCAGACCTCCTCCCTGAGCGAGTAGCATCTATAGGGCGACATCCCCTCCCCCTCTAGGCCCTCTCCCAAGCTTACCTTTGATACCAGGAAGTCCAACTTCCCCTCGGAGCCCTTGGGGACCTGTCGGGCCTGCAAACGAAGGAAACCACATAGGCAGAAGAGCGGCCCCAGCTCTGGGGCTGAGGGGTGTGTGCACGGGCACAGATGGGCATGAACGTGCATATGCAGGGGCACATGTACCCTGGGGCAACATTGGGGGCTTTCTCCACAGATGCCTCCCCACATCCCTGCTCCCCGTCCAGGGCCAGCTCCCAGCCTGTGTTACCAGGCCCTGGGTGGGGAGTGGGGCGGACACACACAGAGTGGGACCTGGGCAGAGACAATGGCCTGAGGTATGGTGTGGGCTGCGGCTCCAGATTCCCGTGGCAGCAGAGGGGCGTTGGCCCCCAGGGAGGAGGCGGTGCAGGGACTCTGCTCGGGAGCAACAGGAGGGGACTGCCTGCTGCTGGAGCCCGGTCAGACTGGATCACACTGGAACCACTGGCAGCCAGACCTCGGCTTCAGGGGATGCCCATACCGATGCATCTTCAGGGGATGCACGTACCGATGCATCTCCCGAAGCCTCACTTTATAACTACCTCTTTTGCTTTAAAAAAGGTTTTTCCCTCAGGCATCCCTTTCCTTTCCCCAGAAAGAGCATCTGTTTATATAAACAGCACACTGACCTGGGACACCCTGTGGGCCAGGAGAACCGCTGGAACCTGAGAAGGACAAGACAGCCACCATCAGGGGCAAGGCACAGGCCAGGGAGGTCCGACCCCACAGTGAAGTGCGGGGGGTGGTGCTCACTCCCAGGTAACCCCACATCAGTGGGCCTGAGGGTGACCCAAGTGCAAAGTTCTCCTTAGGGAGGCAGCTGAGGTTGGTGGGACCGGTCAGAGTAAAACATCTGGGCCCAGGCAGCAGTAGGGAGGACAGTTGGCTGCATGGCCCCGTTGCATGGCCATGAGATGGCCCCGTTCGCCCTGAGTTGTCCACACATGTTGCTTCTGAACAAGTGTGTCTGGGCACCAGTCAGGTGTGGGACTTGTCTGACTGTGGACTTCTTGGCCCATCCACCCAGTTAGGGGCCACATAACGGGGCCACTGGAGAGAGATGGAAATATGGTCCCAAATTTCCATGAAGCCAAAAATACAACCCCAGTCCTGACCCCCAGAGACTGATTTTCAGGGGGACACTCTGGGCCCACTGTCCTTGTGCAGGCCTGGGCAATAGGTCCTGGCTGCCAGCATCCCAGTGCCTGGACCTCTGTAATCTATCCTGGTCCTGGACGTGGCAAATCTGGGCACCATCCTGGCACTTGACTTACCTTTGGGACCCACAGAACCTGGGACGCCGGGTGGGCCCTGAACACCAGGTTCACCAGCAGCCCCTGGGGAGAAAGGAGACGCCCGTCAGTTTGGTTGCCCACCCAGCCAGGCAGTGTCATTTGTGGGGGGACACTTCCCAGTCTGCTGGTGGCCTCTGATCCATCGGATACCTCCTTGAGACCACGGATCTGCAAAATACCTTCAGTTTCTGCCCCCAGAGCCTTTATTCACATTGCACGAGGTCTGGCGCCCAGCGGATGTGCAGCATTTGTTGCCTGGTTGAACAATGTTTTTTAAGGGAAAGTCGAACTAAAACTAAAGCTTCTTGCTCATGATCTTTTGGCGTTTTGAGCATTTCTGGTGTCTGTGCTTGGTTTCCCCTGACCAAAGCAGACTCGTGGTTAGGAATCTAATGTAAAATCTTCCCCACCGCCCCCAGGGCTGGGTCTGGGTCTCCTTCCCTGCCCAGCTCTAGCCACAAGAGGCTTAAGGACTTACACCCTAGTCTGCCTTCAGCCAGGCCCTCCTCTGCCCAGAGCCCTTCACCTCAGCCGTGACTCTGTTTCTCCCCGTGACCGTGTTCTTTGTGGATTCTATGCCCTGCAAGTTCTTAGCTTCAACCTGAACGCACAGCCTGGCCCACCTCCCCCATGAGAGCACAGTTTTTGCAGGGCCTGGCACAGAGCCCGGCTTGAGGTAGGTGCTCAGCAAAAGCAAATGAAAGGAAGGAGGAAGGAAGAGCCTCTTACCTCTGTCACCTTTCTCTCCAAACCCAGGAGGCCCTGGTTCACCACGAGGTCCCATGGGGCCTTCTCGTCCTCTCTGGCCCATGGGTCCCTCCATGCCTGGCTCTCCTAAAGAAAGGACCAGCCATCTCAGAGTTGGGGTCCAGTGCCATGGCTCAGAGCTCCAGTGGCAGCATCTCGCTGGCAGAACACCTGCCTGGAGCCTCCACACTGCCCTCCCGGCTTCTCCCCTTACCCCTGCAGCCCAGGCTCAACCCAGAAGCTAGAGTGACCCTTAGAAAATCCAAGTGGATCACAAGCCGCTTCGGCCCCAAACCTGCATATGGCTTCTTAACTCACTGGGAGGAAAAGCTCAAGTGTTACCACACCCTCCCAGGCCCCACCCCATCAAGGGGCCCATCCCCCCTCGGCCGGACCCTTAGTCTTCTGGTGGGCTCCAGCCAGGCGCCCCTCCTCTCCCTCCCCACTCCTTGACCATGGCACACTCTGGCCCCAAGGCCCGGGGGAGTGTTTCCCCCAACTCCTCAGCCCAGCTACCTCACCCCCTTTAAGTCTGTTCAAACGGCACCTGCTTCTCAGTGAGGCCTTCTCTACAGCCTTATTTAAATTTACCCGCCTGGCGCTCCCAGGGCCCTGTCTGGCTCTGTCTTCCCCATTTTAAGATCCGTGCCCAACCCTGCTCTGTACTTCACTTATTTGTCAGGTCTGCAGGCTTTCTCCCTGACCCAAAGATGAGCAGCTCCTAAAATGTGGCCTGGCACACAGCAGACACTTAATAAACAGCTACTGAATCAACGAATGAATAAGGAAACGAAAGAATGGACAAAGAGGTTCTTACCCACACTGCCTTTTTGTCCCTTTGGTCCTTCTGGGCCCGGGTGACCCAGGAGCCCAGGGAGGCCTGTGGAAATACAAGACCACCTCAGCCCTGTTTTCCCCCTAGAACCAGAAGCCAGGGCTGAGCCGCCCACAACACCGGCCACGCCATCAGAGGTTACGCACCTGGAGTCCCAGGGAGCCCTCGGTCGCCTGTGGGGACAGAGAGAAAAGTGAGAATTCAGAGGACCCGTGCTCGCTACCTCAAAGAGCCACTGGTAGGACTAGTTGGTTTACCAAATTTAGTAAATATACAGGATGCAGATAAACACTAAGTACGTTTGTAGCCTAAGTATATTTAACGTGATATTTGCGACATAGTGACAATGATTTCTCTGCAATTCAAATTTAACATCTTGTATTTCATGGCAGTTGGAGAGTCAGGGACTCCAGGACCAGCTGTCCTCACATCCAGCATGCTCAGTAGCAGTGTGTGGCCTGCAAGCTGGAGCTTTCTGGAAGGGAGCTCATGCAGTGACCCAGGTGAGGGGTGGAGAGCATGGGGTCCGGAAGGGAAGTGGAAGGCCATTGGATGGAGGAACGCCCATTCCTGCACTGGGCTCTCTCTGGGAGGAGGTAAAGTTGGGGATGGAGGGCCGCCCCGTCACCTTGAACAGTGGTTCTCAGAATGGACCATGCTCCCCTGGCCTCAGAACCACCTGGGTGAGTAAGACCCTGGACTCCCAGTGCCACCCACACCTGACAGATCCCAGGTTCTGGGGGCGGGGCCTGGCCTCTGCTGGCACTTCTCTCTCCTACACACTGAAGCTTGCGAACCCCACTCAGCTAGATCAAGGGGTGCTGCTGCGGTCATTGGGTTCGGAAACCTCTTCCACCCATGGGCCTGTCCCACTGATTGTCAACTACTTTTCTGAGGAAATAGATACATTTCCTATGGCAGATAAATGTGTGTCACACAAGTTAGCCCACAATTGTTCCCCAACTAAGACTGTGGGGCCCCCTTTACTGGGAGTATGTCCCACCTCCTTAGTTCACTGCCCTTTCCCTGAAGGTGGGTGGTGTTGCCCTTGCTGGATTCCCCCACAGGACCCCCCTTTCTGATTGCTGGGAGTCACTTCCAGCCTCCCCGACGAAGACCCCTGGGAGCAGGCTGTCCCTGACCTGGGTCATCCGAATTAACCTGCAGGGAGGAGGGAGAGATCCAGTTCCAGAGGATCTGATTCCTGGTAGGGCTCAGGAATCTGAATTTCTAGAAATCTCCTTAAGGATTATGTACAGTTCCAGGCCCTTGAGCTGCCCTTCGGAGCTGAGGGAGACCCAGGCCCTTGATACATTCAGAGTCCTTGTGGGGGAAGTTCCGAGAACCCTGAGGAGGGATGAGGAACAGTGATGCCCCAGAGACACAGAGCCCTGCTCTGTCACTAAATCCCTGAAAGCCCAAGGGTCTGCATCCCAACATGAGGAGAGTTGGCCAGAAGATGGGTTGCGGGAGGCAGAGCCTGGCTGACTGCCTCAAACCGGCCCTTACTAATATTCCGGGTCAAAAGCGCCGCACTTGATTTACCTTTAGGGCCTTGGCTTCCCATGTCACCTGAAATCAGACAGATAACGAAAAGTATGAGATGGGATGAGAACCCGAGGGCTGTTCTCAACCCTCCCGACAGACACCGCAAGATCTTTCCACTACTCATCCTTCAGTTTGGAAAATTTCCAACCAGAAACCCCCGTCCAAGGGCAGGAAAGGAGACCAGGGTCAAGGCTCAGTCTACCTAGTACCTTTCGGGCCGGGGCTTCCTCGGAGATTTCCTACAAGGGAAGGTACGCCTGGAGTTAGTGGCACATCCTGTGTGTGTCACACACATGCACACACATGGACACACAGACATACACAAGGGGACTGTGGCGGGAACTAGCACCCAGACTCTAAGGGGTGCTGGCTGTGTGACCTGGAGCAGCTCTCCTCACCGGGCCTCTGGGCCCGCCGTTCCCAGCAGTCAGATGGGATGGCAAGGCCAGTCCCCCTCCCCCTGGGGCCCAGCACCCAGGTCCCAGCCCTCCAGTCCCAGCCTCTACCCCACCCCCCACAGGAGCAAACGAGGGGGAACAAGGGAGCTCACCGCTTTCCTGCTCAGACTTCAGCTTGTCCCTCACGAACAGCCAGAGCACCTCCTGACTGTGGCGATCAAGCCCCAGGCCCCCGGCATCTGCTCCCACGCCGGGGGCGGTGCCCAGCAGCCGGTCCTTACTGGCGCGATCCATCTTCTGGTCGTAGAGCAGGACGTCACCCCGGCCCTGCTCCAGCGCAGCCACCCGTGCCTTCAAAGCCCGCACTTCCTCAGCTGCAACAGGGGGACAGGCTGTCAGGGGGCCTCCACACGGCCTCACCTGGGGGCTCCTAGGGACATCTTGCTACAACCCCTACACACAGGACACCTGTCGTGATGGGGGGGCACGTGACATGGCAGTCAGGTGCTCAAGACACTAGGCCTAAGGGTGGGCCTCGTCCTGCGCTGTGGCCGAGGTGTGGGCCCTCCCTATCCTCCTCCATGGGGGTGAGGGCAGGGGCTACTCAGAGGCCCACGCAGGGCGTGCAGAAGGTGCGAAGCGGCTCCGGGAAGGCCTGGCCTGGTTCCTAAGAGCCGCCCTGTGCTTGCCTGGCAGGCTGTTCCAGGAACAGAGGGCCCTGGGCTGGGAGCCACGCCAGGACCCTAGCGGCCGGGGGGACCCTGCCAGGTGCCTCCGGAGCCCCATCTGCTCATTCACAGTAACAAGGAGTCCGCACCCATCCTCTCCAGTCCCTCTACCCTCCACACCGGGGACCTGCGAACTCTTGCCCTCTACACGGCAGTGGGGCCCCCTGCGGGCACGTACCCAGAGCAATGAGGCCAAAGAGCAGCCCCAGGAGCAGCAGCCAGGTGAGCAGCAGGCCCAGCAGCCACTTCCACCAGCTACAGCAGGAGCCGCAGGGGCACCAGGCAGGCGCCGCCCCCCACGGAACCCCGCCGCCCCCGCCGCCCCCGCGGTGGTTGTAGTTGTACATTTCTGTGGAAGACAAAGGAAGGGTAAGATGAATGCAGTAGACTCGTGCCCTCTTCCCTCCGAATTCTCTAGGTTTTGGAGACTTCCTAGGGGCTGAGCAAATGCTGGTCGGGGCTGCAAGGCCCTAAAGGAGAAGCTGGGCTCGAGGATGGAACACAGGCCCTGGCTGGTGAAAGGCACGCTCCCGACCAGCCTGGCTGTGCGGGCCAGAGGGGGTCCCTTCACCTCGGTTTCCTTTCTTGTAAAATGGGGTTAAGCGCTTGCCTCCTCCTTAGGACGGTTGTTGGATGAGGGAGATGAGGCACTTAAGGTAGTTAGCACAGGACAGGGCACAAAGTTTAAAAACCCTGATGATGACCCCTGATTTCCTACCACCTCCTGCATTTGATTGTGGCCAAAGCCAAAGCGTTCCCATCCCCCCATCTCCGTTCCCACTGCTCCTTCTTTGTAATCCTTGCTGTGCCTGGAATTAAACTCAGGGTGGCCAGAAGTTTTGTCAGGTTTTTTTTGTTTGTTTTTAGTGGAAAGGGTTTTTAGTGTCTAAAATAGGCTGATAACCCTTGACCTGCTTCTCTCTCAAAACTGTGGAAGCAAGTGAGCCAAGTGTAAAGGGCTGGAGGTGTGCATGTGGTCTCGGTGGCCCTCGAAGCCCAGGTGGGGGGTTCTGGCTCCTGGCCTGCTGGGAGACCCTGGACCCTGGATGGCGGCAGTGCCCGAGGGCACAGGCCTGCTCCAGACCCCAGCCTGCGCCCCTGCCGTCCTCTACCCTGCCGCCTTCCAGATGATTTAGAGGTGTGGCTCCTGTGTGCCCCAGCTGTAGGTGAGGGGGCAGTCATCCTTGCATTCATTACCACCAGCCCCATCAGCTCCTGTCCCCGCAGGACCTGCTGTTGTCACCCACCTGCGGAGGCAGCCTTGCCTTTGGTGGACACAGTCTTCACGTCTCCTGGAAGGCAAACACCAAGAACACAGGTTTGGACCCGAGCTTTTGAACTGCAGGAGCCCACAGGACAGCCTGTGAGCTGACTGTGGGCAGAACTTGAGGGAATGATGCCATCCCAGCAGCACCAGCCAGGGACATTCACTCAGTCCTCGCTGATAACGTGTTTGTAACAATTCCATCGAGAAACACATGGCTTGACAAGCGATTAATGGTTGGTGGGAAAAGCAGGGTCTCAACCTTCTTGTGACCTTAAATCTTTCAAGCCAAGACGCTTTTGGGGTTCCACGTTAGGGGCAACATTCGCATCCAAACGATCAAGGTGCTTATGAGAAAGGACTCTTGATTTCTTGGTTCAGGGACTCGGAACACTTTCCTCATCTGGGGCAGGGGGCTGGAGGGCTAGTGCAGGAGCTCCTCCTGCTATCCAACCATGGAGTGCTTGTGAGCACATGAAGTTTTTTGGGAAAACTGTTTATAGCTTTCATCTGCTTCTACAAAGCTTCTTTTATCTCCACACCCCCATTTCCACCCTAAAATGTAAGTCTTCAAAGTGAGCATTTCCTTAGAGTAGGGCCTGCTAAAGACTGTAACGGATTACATTTGCATTTTGAAAAGATGTTGTAGGGCCCAACTCTTCTCTTCCTTTACTGACCTCCCTGAAATCAGTGATCTGGGGAGAGTCTACAGGGCCCAGAGCATGCAGAGAAATGCAGTTAGCTGGGAGAGAACCCAAGTATTTGGAAAGAAAAAATAATAATAAATGTAGCAAGTGCTTTGAGAAGCATTTTCTAGTAGTTCTAGAAAAATTATGGGATAGGGAATAAGCAGAGAAAAACAATCCCGCCAGAGACAGCAGACGCACCCTGGGAAGGCATCTGCTGTAGTCACATGTGTGTGCACACACACACACATACACACACACACACAGCCTGAGACCCCTGCAGAGTTTGCAGGAATTCAGCCTCTGATTCAGCAGGTCTGGGCCAGGGCCCGACACTCTGCATTGCCAACAGGTTCCTGGGTGGCGCCCGTCCTGCAGGGGCAGAGGCTGCATTCTGAGCAGAGAGGTCTCAGAGGATAAATAAGAGGCAGACAGAGAAAAGTCAGAAGGGACAGTCTCCAATTTCCTCTCACCATTAGCTTCTGATACCAGGCAGGTGTCAGCCGTGTAGGCAGCTTGCTTCTCTTTCTTGAGGGTGTCATCTGAAAAAGACGCTGGGAACACAACCCAGGATCACCCGGAGTATTCTATGCTCCCGCCCCACCCAGCCCAGAGTCGCTCCTGCGTGGACATTGGGGTAGGAAGAGGGCCCAGCTTCCCTGAGTTCATCTCCCGCATCTGTGTTTGTGCTTAGGCTTCCCATTGCCCAAAGACCCCTCTGGGAGTATTTTACCAGAACTTTCCTGAATGTTTATCTACATTCAAGGCAGACCCTGGAATACCCTATTCAGGCAGGCATTTTTCATTTGACTGAGGTGACTGTGGTTTTCTTACTAAAATGTCTCCAGCCACCTCGCGGGGAAATTCGGTCTCCTACAGGGACTGCCTTTCTTGGGAAACCTGCCTAGAGTGGGCCCCCTCGTACTTGCAGCGATGCTGGCTGGGGAGGCAGTGAAGACCTTCCCGCTGTCCTTGGTCATGATCAGCAGCTCCATCTCCTTCTTGGCTGGCGTGTTGTCTTTCTCCAGAATCAGGAATTTACAGTCCTTGTGCAGGACGTCATCACTCTGGACATTTGTGGTGCAGGCTGGAAAGGAGAGGAACCGGCAAGGAGGAGGACAAGGGAGAGAGAAGAAATGAGAAGAGGAAGGAGGAGGACAAGAGGAGCGGGGAGGGAAAGAGAGGGATCAGCGGGTATGTCCAAAGGCCTGTTCTCACCAACAGCAGTCACTAAGACCCTCCTAGGGACCAAAGGCACCTCCCCTGCCCAGCTGGGCCTGGCCATCAGAGGTCAATGCCAGAAGTGCTGGGCAGCTGACCTCTGATGCTGCCTCCCCACCTGGACGTTACAGGATCTTTAGTGAAAGGGCTACAGTCCCCTTGTCTCGCAGGCACTTTAATTAATGTGGCAGGTTCATGTCTAGCCTTCAGCCTCCAGAGTTCCTATCCTGGGTTGACGGGAGCTCTTCCTGACCACCCAATCTAACGCGCATACACTCCTGTCTCTAGAGAGCCATCTATTTCTTCCGGTGGGTGTTATTTTCTCTCATCCCCTCCTGTACTTGGTCTCCTGGTCTAGCGGCCTCCTCCACTGGGTGGTCAGCCTGGTGAGGGCGGGAATCTAGTCTGCCTTGTTCACAGGTCTGCTCAGGCACGGAGAATAGTGTCTCATACAAAGCAGGTGCTCAGTCTTTTTTTAATCAACCAATTGTTGAATGGAAGGAAGCAACAGGATCAGATCAACGGAGCAAAGAACCCACCAGCTGCAGTGAGCCCGAGTTGATAAGGATCCTAGAGGAAATGTGTGTGGTGGGGTGGTCACTCCTGAGGGGCTCCCTGGTTCTTACAGTGGGGGACACATAACAGGAGCAGGCCGGGGGCTTGCAGACACGGGTGAGGACTGGGGCACAAATGCCTGACCCTAGGCAGTTGTGGAGGATAGAGCTCCCCGCCCCACCCCTTGGACGGGAAGGCCAAGGTAGGGCCAGGGGCAGAGCCGCCTCTGCTGTCATGGCAACTGGGAGGCCTCGGTGTGAGTCATGTCTGCAGACCTCGGGCCAGCAGTGGGTTCTCTCTCCTCTCATATAGTAGGTGTCCCCGCGGAGTACTTCTCCGCCTGCACAAGCTGCCCTCAGCAGCCAGAGATCATGCTCACCGGCAGAGGTGGACACGCCGGTGCTCACAACGCCAGAGCTCTGGGGCAGGTTCTTCTTCACACCGTACGCTGCAAGAAAGGAACCACTAAGTGAGCAGGCCAGTGTGGGAGGGCGGCTCCTTGAGGCTCAGAAGTAGTCTGACCAGCCCTAGCAGCTCAGCAGCCTCCTCAGGTGAGGAGAACACAGAATAAATAAAATGAACAATAATAAGGAAGACAACTCTCTCCAGCCACAGGGGTGGCAGTGAATTTAGATGAACTTTCCTTGGTCTAATCCTCATCCTTTTAGGTCTGTTCCAAAATTCCTCCTCCTCCATGAAGTCCTCCTAGGACTCCTTCCCTGCAGAACACCTATAACCTTAACACCTGCTCTGCATAACTGAATGCATGTTGTCTTACAGGATGCCCAGTTGTTTCACATGAATTAGACTCTACTCCAAGTAAACAGTAAACAAGTCGGGGGCAAAGGTTAAGGGTCACACCTCTTCTTCTCCGCGCCCAGGCCTGCACAGGAGGTACACCGGAAAATCACCCAGGTGATCAATGTACAGTGACGGGGGGACCATCAGAAACAGCAGTGAGACAGGGATATACAGGGGACATGCCCCAGCACAGGCTCCCCTGTGGCTTCCCTCATGTCTAAGCCCGCACGTGACAGAAGATGGCACCTCTAGGTTGGGAGGTGGGGAAAGGTTGACTGATTTTTGGAGATATTTTGGTCCCTCCAGTTTGGGTGCTAAAAAGGAATACTTTTACAGTTAAAAGTTGCAGCTGCTGCCTCGGCCTGGAGTGCCAACCTCGGCTACAGACCTGTGGAGGTGGTGGCCGTGCCGTGGGACAGGGCGGACGAGCTGGGTGCCAGGTTGTTCTGCATGCCAAACACTGCGGAAGCAATTGAGGGCAGGTGAGCGCGGGGTGGGCGGGGGGGAGTCCCTTAGCTTGAGGCAGCCCCCAGAGCCCCCAAATCACTTCCACGATGAAGGCCTTCACACGGGACAGATTACCCAGCATTCTCAGTTCTTACATTGTGAGTGACACAGGGATCCCCACCGTAGGCCAAAAGCTCTCAGCACTGGGTCCTGAACTACCCTGGGTAGTGAGCACACACAACTGAATGGTGGTCATTTGCACGGGGTCCGAACGAGGCTGCTGTATCCCAGAACATTTACAAATATCCCAGGGGTCCAGACACCTGGGTGGCCCCATCAGTTAAGTGTCTGACTCTCGATCTCAGCTCAGGTCTGTTGGGCTCCTCATTGGGTGTGGAGCCAACTTAATATCCCAGGGAGTCCGTGTTTGCTGGGAGATCCTGGGGCACCCTGGGGCACCCTGGGGAACTGTGGTCATAGGACACAGACGCAGGGGGACTGAGAGGGCTGACCTGGCATACCCCTGGTTTTGCCTTGAACACTTCCTCCTTGAGACTCAAACACATAAAATTCCCCTAGCCCACATTAGGATTTCAGAGGCTGGTTGTTGTTCTTTAAATAATGAGCAGAAGCTCATTCCTCCCCGGGTAAGAGCTTCTCTTAATTTCATCATCTCTAGTCTTTGGGGCACAGATCCTGGATCCAAGATTGGCCCCCTTCCTCCGTCAGGACTTGGCAAAGCAGAAGGGCAAAGGCAGAAGGAATGAAATGCGAACCCGGTATCTTCTGGGTTTGGTGGGGCTCTAGTCGAATAGAAGTGCTGAAACAAGAATGCTACATTCGAACTCATGGGCGTACCAGCCAGCTAAATGAAGAAGCCCACGTCATTATATTTACTAATCACAGTAACAGAGAAGGAAGGCAGAAGCCTTTAAAAAAACAAACAAACAAACAAACCCCAAGATGTGCTGGCAACATTTACATAACATGTGGTTATGACATATGGAAACAGAGTGAACATGTATTCCTTTAAAATGGTCATGTTTGCATTGGAAACTAAGCAGTAACATTGGTTGAGCCCCCAGTGACCTGCAGTATTTATAAAAAGATCTGAAGTAAGATCCTTCTAACGTAACAACACTTTCCACCTGAAAAATGTCCGGAGCACTGACTCGGCCCTTTTGCTTCCATCTCTCCACCGTAGGAGAAAGGGACCAGCACAGGACAAGCAGGTAGGTGAGGCCTCTGGCCCCTCCACCTTAGGCCTTGCCCCTCGGGGCTGAGCTCCACCTTTGACCGCGGGTAGGCACCCCTCGGGCCCTGCGTCTGTGTCCCCGCGTGCACTGAGGAAAGTCCTCATGCTCAGGGGCAGAGAGGACATTTCCGCGGAAACCACGGTTTTCCTCAGCAGGAGGGAGCATCCTAATATTTTAAGCAAACATTCTGAAAAAGGCCATGCAAGCTGGCGAGCACTGACCTGAGGAGCAGGTGCTGACCCCGGGGTGCAGCGTGGGAGAGCAGGACGCCATGTTATTGGGAACTCCGAAGACTGCAGGGGAGGAGGAAGGCCGGTGAGAGGGACGGCGGGCCCAGAACTGGGGTGGGTGGGTGGGGTGGACATAGAAGCCGGGGAAGGAAGGGCAGGGCTGCATTTTGAGCTTCTATTATATTTCTGGTTTTAGGAAATCGTGGGCTCTTGCCTTGCAGCAGAGAACCGATTTGTCTGTGGTGTGCCAAGGGATGGTCCTCAGATGGTCAGGCCTCGAGTGGACATGGGGTCCAGCCAGAGCCCCTCTTGTTAGTCGCTACTTTGCAGAAAAGGCATCTGAGGCCCAGAGAAGTTAACTGATGTACTCAAGGTCACAGTTTATCCATGCAGAGGGCAACGAGGCTCCTCAGATCTGTTTTCATGTTCTTTCTCATGACACTTTTTTCTGATATACTGTGCTAGACAGTCTTTCTCATATGGAACCCATCAAAAGAAACACCTGGAGACTGAACTAAGCTGGGAAAACCATGGGACGCCGGGCCACAGAAAGCCCCTCAGGGAAGCTCTGGGGAGGGTCAATACCAGAGGGGTCCCTCAGCTCCAGTAAAGGTGCAAGGGGCCCAGCGTACCACGTACCCGATCCCGCAGAATAGGCGTTGGTGTTGAGGAGGGACGAGCTCTGGGTTGTCACGTTGTTGTGGTAGGTCCCCATGGAGGACCCCGCTGGCAAGGTGGAAGACCACACGTGGGAGGGAAGGTTGGCGTCCAAGATGGTGGCATCATAGGTGCCGGACACTGGAATCACACAGGCATGCCCGCACCCCCGTGAGAGACCGGTCGGCGCGCCGTGCTGGGGTAACCCAGGCAGGCCGGTGTAGCCCAACTGGGTTTAGCCCCGAAGGTCCCATGTCCGGGAACTCCCTCAGTCCAGGGAAGCTGGTCAGCTCACTTCCATCTGAAACCCTGGAGCTGGTGAAAACTTGGTCTCTCATGTTAGAAATCTTGCTGGCTCTTGGCGAAATTTGAAGTACATCAATTTTGCTCTGGGGTCTGCTCATTTTTCCAGGAGGCCCTCCCCACCTCCTGGTGTGCTGGTGACCAATGGTCTCTCCTGTCTGTTGCTGATTCCACCTTCACAGACACCCGGGAACAGCAAATCCCACACAGACCTCCAGGCAGAGGGCAGGCACAGACAGCAAAGGCCTGGGTCTGTGGCCATACGTGCTCAGGGCAGTCTTCCCTGGTAAGACCCTGTCAACATTCCTGCTATGCCTACCAGACCTGGGGCCACTCTGCCCCCCGGAGGGGGCTTCGGTGCTCCTGCAGATCTGAAGCAGTTCTGCCTCCTCACTATACTAGGGGGAGCCAGCCAGGCAGCCATACACACTGGCCCGAGGTTTATCTTATATTTACATAAGAGACAGGTCACTATCTCAAGGGTTTTTTCTTCTTTCCAGGAGTCAAAAACAGAAAGCTCTACATCACAGCACACCTGGCTCCTTCCCTCCTCTCCCTCTGAGGATCTGCTAATTCACAGAACCTGCCAGGCACTCGGTAGGCATGTGAACTCGGAGGGTTCCGCAACACTCCTCCTACCTGACAACCATCTCCCGGTAGAGGCCCCCCCACAACGAGGGGTGGTATCTCCTCTCTCTGCCACTCCTCCTTAGTGCCTGGTACTTGGCATAGAGGAGGCACAGAACAGTCACTGAATAAGTGAAGGGAAACACTACAAGTGTCCCCAGGAGTCTTCATTTGGGGAACATGGCCAACATCTTCCCAAGGGAGGTCAACAATGTCCTGGGAGAAACTCTCTAGGATGTAGAGCCCAGCCCCATGCTCGAGGGACGGTGGGGCAGACAGCGTGCAGCCCACATGGTCATGCAGCACGAAGCAGGAACGCGTAGTACCTCGTGAGGCCTCTGCCACCCCCCCGGAAGGCCTGCTGGGGTGGCTGAGCTCCTGGGCCGGGCCAACTCTGCCACCTGGCTCCCTTCCCCCTCCATGGCAGCCAGAGCCACGGAACTTACCTGACTGGGAGCTCGCTGTCACCATTTTGGTCTCCACTGTGCCTTTCTTGGGGATCGGGAGAGTGTTGGAGGAGTTCCGGGTGGGGCTCACGCTTGCTGATCGGCTCCCCTTGAGCAAACGCTTAACATCATCCAATTCTGTCCCTGTAAGGTGATGCCCACATTTTTCATTAGGCCCAGGGTTCTTTCCCCAGCCCAGCTGCAGCGGGAAGGACATTAACGGTATCTGGAATATGAAGGGGGATGGCATTTGCTTCACACGCTGGGATATTTTTGGTCAGCACTGTAATTTTTGCATTTTGTCAATTTATAGCACATATTAAGCTGGTACTTTGTAATATTAATGCCTCATAAATACAGCGCCTCCATGGGGAGGTCCTCAGTATATTTCCTAATTAGACCTCATCAGGCACCATGGGGAGAATTCTGTGGCTGGAAGACCTTGTCCTCCTATACTGCCAGACTCGGGGATTTATACCCAGGGCAGTGAGAGAACTGGATCCTTGGAAACAGATGGTTCAACAGTGAGCTCATCCCCTGCCAGGACACCCCACATGTTGGGTCGCTGACCTTGTATGCTCTGGGGGCCACCAGGAACCCGTGGCCCCTAACTCCTTGACAGTATGCTGCTTTTGTGGGAGTTCCAGTCCATGTGGCCAGGGTGACCTATAGCTAGCTCAGTGAGGGATGCAAGCCCCCTGTGTTAAGAGAGAAGGGAGTCACCACGCGAGGGCAGCATGTAAGAGACAGGTTTGCACACAACGCGTGTTGGAGGACTGCCCAGGCACCCCCTTCCCTGAAAGCTCCAACCTTGGCTCAGCCCCGCCCAGCCTGGAAGGACTCTGCGGGGACAGCATCGGACCCCTTGGCCCAGGGGATGGAGCGCTCTGGGCTAGCCCCTGTCTAATTCCTGGGCCAACCAACCTGGCTCTTTCTCCTCCTACTCTTTGTACTTGGCTCCCGTCCTACCAGTTGGGTTCATTTCAAGATGTCAAATTGCCTCTCACAAGAACAGGAGTCTAACAGAGTCGATGGACAGGGGCTGGGGAATCCCAGACATGCGAAATAAAGTTCAAACTCTCCCACTCGCTTACCTCGGACTCTTCTCCAACCTTAAGTACTCTATCGGGTCTCCTCCTATTCCATTTCCTTGGGCCACATGGAACACTCCTCCAGTGTCTGGACATATGTTCCCCAAATGTCTGATGCCAGCTCATTCCACGGAGCCCTCAGTTTCCTTTCAAGTGACCCTGACCCTGGAGGTCTCTTTGGCTCCCTGCTCCCTCAGCTCCCGGAGAGGCCATGGTGAGGTGGTTTTCTATCTCCCCTTCAGCAGCAGGGAACAGGAGTTATTCAGCTCCTGACCTGACACCTAGCCTAGGGTTCCTCTCATAGAAGGCCCTTCAACACGTTTTATGATCAAGTGACCACACACACATGCACGCACACCGTGGTGACCCTAGATTCCTGGATCCTTTGTTTTCAGACAGACTGTGAACACTTACATCGGGTAGATGGGGATGCGCTCTGCAGTCGAACTCGGATTTCGCTCTCTGTACAGGGGAGGAGATGGAGAAGGTGTAAGTGAAGGAGCTTGGATCACAGAGTCTGACCTTGAGCTCTGAGCAGCAGAAAAATGTGGGCTGCTCGGAGATCTGTCCTGGGAACAGGAAACCTAAGAGTGCCCAGAATAAGTGCTGCTTAAAATGAGGGGTCCTCTCCCCACACCCCAACCTGCCCACTGCACACCTCCCAGCCCCTAGAGATGCTCATGAGATTGCAGGCTGAGGGAGAGGCTCGATCACCAACAGCAATGACCAACCCCCTTCCAGGGACCTGTATCCCAGCTACTCTGAACCACACTGCTCTCCTGCCTCCCGGGTCTCTGATGTCTGAGGGAGAATTCTAAAACCCATACTGTTTACTTAGCCACTTGGAGCCTCCTCTGGGCAGGAAAGGGTGGTTTCACATTCTGTTAGCTTCAGGTGGGCCACTGACAACTTTCAACTATTAGCCTAAAGTTGTGGGTGGTTGGTGTGTTCCTAACTTTATAATTACTGATGCAATAAGGCCCCTGGAAGACTAGAGCGATTACAGAGAGCTCCAGGGCCTGTGCGGAACCCTGCATTTAGCACAGCGTGGACACACTGCTTCTCCCCACCCTCACCAGATGCATCCAGGCCAGCTCTCCCCAGGACCCCATTTCCCTCCTAGAGCCTTATCTGCGGGCACACGTGCAGCGTGCAAGACCGTCGTGGAGCCCTCTGTCCCCTGGATTAATTTGAAAGAGAAGGGCTTTCGTTCCGTTCTCACTACATAAAGGCAATTATAGTGCATCTTGTTAAAGTCGACCAGGGGACTCCAAGTGAAACCTTGGCACACCAGATGTGATGCCAGCATCTTTGTATCCCACAGCAGGACAAATTAGTCCCCAGGTGGTCACTGGGTGTTTGTACCCTTGCTTTCCCTTCCATGTTACATCAGTGCCCCAAACTACCCTTCCCATCCTGATGGGGCCTGCGGAAGAGTCCCAGGATGCAGAAGGCTCCCTGAAAGCAGGAACCATGCCTTATTTATGCTTCTCTACTCCTACCATTTTCTGGCTCAGGTCTGGACACACGTATTAGATGCTCAGAAAAAACTTGTTGAATGAACTGAAATGACCCCAGCCACAGAGCTCACCTCGTGTCTGGCTCCTTCCTCTGGTTGAAGAAGATGCTGAGGAACAAAGAAAAGGAATCTTACACATCGAAGAAGTGACACACTAGATATTTTTGACCTCCAAAGAGATCTATTTGAGCGGGGGAAGAGACTGTTTTCTTTGTGCCTTTACATTCAGATGGGAGATGGAAGCCTTCCTCTATGTCTCTACTAACACTATGTAAAGTCTTCATAAAGGACTCCAAATGGACTGTCTTGCCCTGCCTTCTTCCTGGAGCTCAAGCCCTGGGCACCCCACTTCCTTTTTGGGTTCCCCATTTTGGGACCCGCCCGGCCCCTTTGTGCGGCCAGCTGGGCTTCAGGACGAGATGATGAAACTTATCCACATGGAGGCCACCACCTGGCTTCTCTAGTTCAATCACAGGCCCCACAGTGAACCCAAACCACCTGCGTTCGATGGTGGATGCTTAGCAAGGATGAGCCCGCAGCCACAGGGCAGAGCGAGTTCTGCCAGGCTCCACGCGTTCAGGGCGTCAGCTAAATCAAGGTTAAGTTAGCTCACACTTGAGTGTTAACTAAAGTAATCATTTGGAAGCCTAGTCGTTAGGGCTGGCTGTCTACACTGACCAAACATATTTTAAAAAACCAGCCAGACCTTCCCTTCAGCTTTTTGTTAGACCGCCTTGGTCTTCCTGGTGTAAGCAGATAGGTAAAATTACAATCGCTGCACAATGACCATATCAGCTCATACGCACAGGGAGAGTCCAAGACCATGGGCCACAAACTGGAGGCCAAGTGAAGACAGCCTAGGGTTTCGCCCCTTTGCAGTCCACTGTGGCGGACGTGCTGGGAAGTTTGGCGTGTGTGCATTCGAACCCCTGCTGCTCTTGGCTAGGAGGTCTCCGTGCATCCTGGAGAAGGGTAAACCCTACAGCTGTTGCCTGGCCTTGGGGCTGCTCTGTCCCAGTCTGAGCCTTGCATGACTAACTTGCCATTTCACCAGGGTCAGGAGCAACGGCTAAGGGCAGCAAGTGAACCCGGCTGACTGTGGCCTGAAGATGCTTCAGGATAAAGAGCAAAGGAAAAAAACTGCTCAGCAGGGGTCAAAATTTTAGAAGAATCCACTGAGCTCACAGTGTCTCCCCCCTCCCCCACCCTGCCTCCACCCCTGACCCCAGGCATTTCCCCAGTGCCTTTGCCCATCCCTTCAGACAATAAGGAAAGGACCTACCGAGTTCCTTCCGAGGGTACTCTGGAGAAGAGTTGCCACTGGAGCTCCCTGCAGGGCGAGAAAACCCTGAGCACCCATGGCCACGAAAGCCCATGGCTTCCCGGGGGGTGGGGGGGGGCGGTGTGCGGGACACGCTGTGGGGAGGGCGGTGGGGGCTCGGCAGAGGGCTCGCTCAGTTCCCGTGGTTCATCCTGATCACAGATCTGCTTCCGATGGCGAACGGTTGGTCATCCTGATCACAGATCTGCTTCCGATGGCGAACGGTTGGAACGCAGGAAAGCAGGAGGGTTGCTTTGCTTTTTTTGTTTTGAAGCCCTCCACTGAGTTTTCCCTGTACCAGTGTCGTTCAAATACATGTGCTGTCAGCATGGGAGCGTCACTCCCCTTGTGAAGTTCGTCTCGAACGTGGACCCTGCTACAGTGAAGGCGCCGGCCCCCAGGAAGGCCCTCACATCACACAGCACTGTGGTGACACAACCCCCGTCTCCACTGGATTTTGTTCCCTGCCCTCCCAAGCCCCTTGGCCGCTCTGGGTCTTAAATCACATACTGGGGAGTGCAGCCCTCAGTCCTCTGCTTCTCCACCACCATGACCCATCCCCAGTCAAGGTCAGACCCATTGCTGCCTGCTCGTCTGTTTCCCACCAGACTGGCTTCTGCAGTCGCCTGCACTGTGGGGACTTCAGGAGGCAAATCCAAATGTCCTCCTGCCTCCTGCTTCTTGACCCAGAGCATGTCCCTGCACTGACTTCCATGTCCCTGCCTGGGTCCTGCTCTCCCTGCCCCATCAGCCTCTTCTTCCTCCTGTGCCCTCTAGGTCTTCCTTCTGATGAGGGAACAGAAGGCTAGCTGAGGACCAAGCAGAAGCTGAGACCCCACAACACCCCCCCACCATGGGACAAATGTGACATTCCTCCTATACTCCTGGCTGCCCTAAAGGAAAAAAAAAAAGTTAACTTCTAGAGATCGCAATCCTGCAAGATTCCCTCAGTTTACAAATGTCTTAGCAATTTACAAGAACAAACCATTTCTATCAATGGCCTAGCTTCCAGAATGTCCTTATACCCGACAGACCACTGACAGATACTTGAAGCCCTGCAGAGTGTAATGTTCCTCCAGGAAGCTCCCAACTATCCTATTGTTAATGCCTAACTATAAGGAAAACAACCTTAACTTGACAATAGCAAAGCCTCCAGTGGTATCCTGTGTGTCTTCTTTAATACAGGAAAGTACTTCCTCCCTTTTTCCTTAGCTCCCCCAATCCCATAGTATATAATCAGGCACCCCTCACAACCCCGGGACAGCAGCTCTTTCTGCCCACAGGTCCTGTCCCCGTGCTTTCATAAACCACTGTTCTGCACCAAAGACCTCTCAAGAATTCTTGGCTGTTGGCTCCGGACTTCACCCCATGGAACCTCATCTATATTCCAAAACCACATCACTTCTGCTTCATCCCCAACTTTTTCTTTGCTCCCTTCTGCTTTCAGACTCCCTTCTTTGGCTGATTCCTTAGTTTTCCACCTTCTACTAAACTTTTTGTAAATGGCTCCAAACTGGGTATCCTGCCTGACTTCTTTCCTGGGCGCAAGCGCCCCACTCCCTGCCTGGGAGCGTCACTGAGCTCCTGCTCCTGAGCCTGCCTCCGGCGCCCCTCTCTCAATCGTTGGCATGGCCACGGACCCAGCCACCTGTGCTTGTCTCAGTGGCATGGACTCCTTGGCCTCCCTCTCCCCTCATATTTTATCAGTTGTCAAACATCAGTTCCATCTACTGCTCCTCCTTTCCTCTCCCACTGCCACTGCCCTAGTCCCAGCCAAGTTTGCCCTTGACTATAAGCATCTTCTAACTTGTCACCTGGTCCCTGCTCTTCCTGCGCGTGGCGTCCGGAGTTTTAGGAAGGATCGACTCCCTACTCAAAAATCCCAGTGGCTTCTCACTGTTGCAGAATAGAGCCCAGACATCAACAGGCCAGCCCTGAATCTGAGCCCCTCCAGCTGCCTGCTGCACCCAACTGCTGCCTGTCTGTGCTGAGTGCGCCCCCTGCAGGCTGGAGCGCCCCACCTCTCCACCGGGCCTCCAACGTCACACACCTGAAGGCCTTCTCTGGCCCCAAGTCTGGCCCCATTCAGTCTTCTCTGAAGGCTCAGCTGGAAATGCTCATCCCCTTCAACTTTACACCACAGTTTTTATCCGTCAGCTTAGTTTATCTATCAGACCACAGGCAACCTGAAGACAAGATCCACATCTAGTTCATTACTTCTTTATTTATTTTATAGAGAAAGCGGAGAGGGCAGAGGGAGAGAGGAACGTTAGCAGACTCTACAGTGAGGACGGAGCCGAACCCAGGGCTCGATCTCACGACTCGGAGATCATGACCTGAGCCTAAAACAAGAGATGGACACTTAACTGACTGCCACCCAGGCGCCCCTCACGTGTAACTCATTTAAGTGTTGTTGGGGAGGAAGAATTTCCTCTACCTTTCAAGATCTTTCTAGCAGGACTAAGAATCAAATTGAC
The DNA here is from genome assembly GCA_004024625.1 of Mellivora capensis. Taxonomy (NCBI): domain Eukaryota; kingdom Metazoa; phylum Chordata; class Mammalia; order Carnivora; family Mustelidae; genus Mellivora; species Mellivora capensis. The sequence continues at coordinate 107,780 of PISX010003589.1, forward strand.
ATAAGACAGATTAACAAGAGAAAGGAGAAAATCAAATTTAGCTTTGTACATACAGGGAATCCACACAGACATGGAAATTCCAGAAACAGGCAACATGATGCTTGTGCGAGTTGAGGAGAGGGGTAGGGGCCTGAGGATACAAAGGGCAGAAAGACCATTTGCAGGAAGGTGAGAGGAGATGGTTGGGAAAAAAGATTGCCTTACGGAGATAAGTGTCTTAGGGGAATCTCTGTTAATAGCTCCCTTCTTGGTACAAGCAGGCAGCTGAGGGGGAGGTAAAGAGCTTTTCCTGAATCTGCTGGGTTTGAACTGCTTTTAACTCAGAATAATGTTCAAGCCACAGTGGCCTGTTTTGAGGCAGCCAGCCCTTGGCCCCTACGGTGTCCACTAAGGCATTCCACGTGGTGTTAAACACACGGTAGATATGAGATAAAACTGAATGGATGAATGAATAAGGGGGCAGGTCAATCAATGAAATCTCCGAGTAACATAAGCCCATAAAAGAAATGAAACTGATGTGGGAAGCAAAGGCAGAAAGATATGGAGATTAAACTAAAGGTCCTTAAAAGCCCACTGACAAATACTCAGGCAGGCAGAGTAGGAGACAAGAAAGCCCCCACCAGTGCTACTGTCTGCCTCGCTGGAGGGAAAAACCACCTTAGCTGGGCAATAGGCAGGCCTCCATTATCCGATGAGTCTTTAGCATATGAAAGTCCTTTTGGACCATCCCTTTGTCCTTATGTCCCCCAACCCCACAATGCATAATCAGTTGCAGGGCAGGAGCTCCTTCTGGCCCTGGGTCCCGTCCCCAGGCTATCATAAATCCACCTTTCTGTACTAATGACATCTATAATGAAATGAAATATACAGACTGATACCTTCGTATGTTCCATGCCGAGTGATGTGCGTTTTCCTTTCGAAGGTGGAGCCAGGTGAGTTGGGCAGAGTGGAGGCGGGGGAGTGAGCCCTCCTGTAACTGGACGTGGAGGCATTGCCTCGCGTGCTCCCACCTGCAGTGGGGAAAAGCATCAACTCTCACAGCACCTCAGACTGGCTTTGCAGTTATACTGACTGCGCTCAGGCTGCTCAAGGTTAAAGAGGGTCCTACGGGGGGCCCAGAGGGCCTTCTGAGAACGCCGCTCAGAAATGGGAGGTGAGATCATCCATCATCGCCGCTGTCCTTCCCCAGCCAACCACAGAAGGAAGGCAGGGGGGGCCCTTTGTGGACGTGGCTGCACATGGCAAGGGAGAGGCTTTGGCAGGATTTTTCTTGAGGACCTGGCATTTAATTGTAGCTCCCTGCTGGATGGACTAGGATACAGTCCCACGACGTGTCCCTTGACTTTGACAGCTGGCGGCAGCCACACCTCTTGGTCAACCTGGCTATTTGTGTCTTGGGTCTTCTTTTTCAGGGTCAACTGAAGATGGTTTAAATGGCCTCAGGGTTATACGTGTGCTTGTTTTTCATTTGTTTTGCCTCGCTCTGTCTCGTTTCGGTTTGGAAGCTACCGTGAAAGAGTGCTTCACTGGGAACAATGGGCCTGTGTTGGATGCTTGCCCAGTGGAAACTCAGTGTGGGATTCTGTGTCACTAGACTCCCAGAGCGGAGTAACCCAGTGGTTAAGTTTCTTTTGTTGTTGTTAATTCAAATTGTAAACCCTCTTGTGCGCACACCCTTCCCTAAAAGAAAGGGCTTCTAGAGAGTGACTCAGTGGGAAAAGAGCACCTCCCCACAAAGCATTCTTGAGCATTGTTATTTATATTAGGACTAAATGAAAACTGATCCCATTGTAATGAGGCTTTCAGTGCGTCTTATTTGAAAGTATCCCCTTGGCTGGTCTCTGTGTCAGTTACACAACAACTGGGAGCACTTGGAGTGGATGACAAGCAGTTGTGACCATTCCTCTCTTCGTAGGATCCCTCTGCCCCTGTCCACCTGTTCTCCCCCAGTCCCTCCACCAGCAGGCACTTACTTGAATTTATGTAGCCACTGCTGCCATGGGTCAGGCTGTGCTTCTCCAGCCGGCTCCCTCCACCCAGAGAGCCCGTTTTAGCATAGCCGTTGCCGGTTCCCCCTTCTGCACAAACAAGAAGAGAAGCGGGTGACAGTTTATGGGTGGAATCAGGCCGGGGGTGGGGGGGTCCCCTCCTGCTCCGCTGTAGAGACCACCCCTGGCTTCTCACCCACGACCCTGCTGGTTTGGTGTCCCTTTGCAGGTGCAAGCTGCCATGATCTCCTGTGTGTGTTTGTGGGAAACGTCAGGAGCAAATATTCCACCTGATTTAAAAGGAAAGTTTTCTGGGCGGAGCATAGCAAACTACTCACTAGGAAAGCTGAAGCATTAGAAAAGGTAGCTGAGTGATGAAAGGCTCTGTGAGGCCAGGATGTGGGTTGGGCTTGCTTTTTGGAGATTGCCTGGTCAGTGCCATAGACATGGCAGCCACTAGAGTTGTTGAAGTGGTGAGTGACAGCTCTGTGTCGCTGGTGTTCCCCATGGCGGCCGTCATGCTCTGACCTCTCATCCCCATCCTCTGTAAACCAGGCTGCCTGGCAGGTGCAGGGGTAGCTTTAGGGCTCAGTTCTCCAATACAGAAGCCACTCAACCTAAGGACTGCCCCAGAAAACTAGCGGACTCAGACAGAAGCCTGACTGGTGGTTCCCTTCTCCCATCCTCTGCTCAGGCTGGATAAGGTTTCTGATATGAGTGTCTGATCAGGTAAATCTATAGAGACAGAGAATAGATTCACAGTTCTCGGGGGTTGGGGAGAGAGGAGGTAATGGTGAATGACTGCTAATGGTCATGAAGTTTCCTTTTTTGGGTGATGCAATGTTCTGAAGTTAGATTGTTGCATTGGCTGCACAACTCTATAAAGATACTATGAAAATTAATCAAAGGAAACCTCCCTCAAGTGAATTGATGCTGGAGTGGGGAGGTGGGGAGGGGAGCCATGCCACTTAATGTCAATTACAGACACAACAGAAGAATCCTCACCAGAAAAGAGTCATCAATTACAGGCCTCAACAGGGAAAGATGTACATTGCATTTCCTTCAGGAAATCTACTACACCTGCAACTTGGCCAATGAGAAACCATCCATCACCCTGAACTGCTTTTCTCCAATGGTCTTTCATTTAAACAACACCTCTTAGCGTCCTCTTTATTCTCCATAAAATAATGTTTCTCTCCTTTGTTTGTTGGACTTGCCTATGGTCAGTCTTAGCTTGCTTGTTCCAGGTTGTGATTCTTTGCTATTCCCGAATAAACCCACATTTTGCTGGTGAAATAACTGGCCAGTTTATTTTTAAGGTTAACAATACCAACAACCATTGAAATATATATACTTCAAACTGGTGGATTTTATGGTTGTATAAGTTAATGTCTATATAGCTGTTAAAAAAGAGATTTCAGATATTTTGGTTTTGCTCAACTGAAGAGTAAGTGCCCATGAGAAAGGTTGCATGTGGGGTCCTTCACACATGCCTTACTGAGAAGAAAGCTCGCGACAGTCACTTACTTGGAGGTAAGGATGTAAGTCTTGTAGTTACTGTTTCCGTGATAACTAGAAAAAGAAAATAAAAAGATCAGATATACTATACTGAGTTCCCTATATCTTGGCAAGGTCTAACATCTGTCATAGGCTCAGCATCTTAAATTAGGTTTAACATAGATTTTTATATGCTCATGCTTTAAGGTATGTGCTCTGACTCTCCGCACATGAACATATGTGCAATAATGATGGGATTTAATGGACCTGGAAAATACATTTATATCCTTTTGGAACCAAAAGTAGTTACCCACTGGTTAGAAGGATGACTTACCTTGGCATTCATGTCTCTCATTTAACAGTAAGATCCAGTCCAGGCCTGGATTCACCTCTGAAGGAGGACCAGGGCCTCAAGTCACCTCAAATGTGTGGAGCCACACTCTGTCTGAACTGTCCCTTCCAAAGGTCACCCAGTCCGGCTGGGGCCAAGGCATTATCCTGGCTGATCTCACTGTGAAGTGGATCATTACTTTGTACTTCTTTTTAGCTGTCTATGTCTGAAGGACATAATTCATGCTAAAATCTTTAGGGCCATCCCTGAATGTGGGGTTGTGTAGGAAGGCCGGGGGTTATTAGTAAGTCACATTTGGTGCTTGGTGAAATTAGGGACAGATGCATCAAAGACACGAGAACGAGTGCCTTTGCCTCCCCAGGCTGAGTTTCTCTAGACTCCCAAGTGAAGATGAGTCTATGGAGGTAATAAAAGCTTCCAGAATGTTTTAAACACCAGTTAGAAGAAAAACCTATTGCCTTCCTGAACCACTCTCTCTCCTGCAGCAACATGGGGAGGTGGGCAGATTCCTACACCACAGCGGGGTCAACGCTCTTCTCTAAGGGTGACCGTCATTACCACCTCCCTCTGTGCCGGACATAAAGGAGCAGCAGTCTACTGACGTCACACATTTGTGTGGTGTGTGCATGTGTGCGCATGCCTGGGTATATGTGCATATGTGATGTACATGTGCACATGCCCAGGTATATGTGCATGCGTGCTATGTATGTGCGCACGCACTTCGGTACGGGAGGCTAAAGGGGAAAAGGTGCAGGATCCTTTGCGCTAATTTAAGCCATCGGCACGACACTGCTCTGTCCTCACCAGTCTTGCTGCCCCCACTCCCTTCCTTCTTCACAGGGTCCTTTTCTAATTGATTTTCTTGTCTTGGCAGGAACCTGGGGTGACGACTGCGGCAGAAACTGCATTCCATGCATAACAGGAAATGGTTTTTCAGATTAAAATGGCAGCTTGATTTGAATAACAGTCCTTGAGCTTTCACTAAACCTCTCATTGTGTGGACCTTTGGGATTCTTGGACACATAAAAATAAATTATTTCTTCACCTAATGTTCCAAGTCTGGGAAGTCAGAATTTTTTTATTAGAGATATATGAAAGTCACAGGATAAATGAAAGAGTCGGAACCGTTTTCGGGGACAGTTTAAATGTCTCTGAATTTAGGATCTGGGCAGTTTCACAAAAGAAATGTGTCTGTTTTCTGTTTCAGTGTAGATTGTGACTGCGACACCAGTGTTATTCTAACTTTGTCCCTGCAGTAAGCAGGACATTATTCTTTTGGATTTCTGTTGCCCTGTCTTCTAAATAAAGAAATGGTTAAATGCCTTTGGCAGATTCATTTCACAGAATATTATGCTGCTATTAAAAGTACTAATTATGAGAACTATATGTCAAAATGGTAGTTTTCATTTTTGAAGAAAAAGCAGAACACATTTTGACTACAAGTATGTTAAAATAAAAATCAATAAAATTCATCATATGGGAAGGAATAAAGTCTACTTAGGAAAACATTTTAAATGATACAGTGAAACAAAAGAAAAAAAAGAAAGACTATAAATAATTTAGAAATTAGACAGTAGTTGTGATGGAATCAGGCATGAATTACTCTTTCCAAATTTTTTATTCCTTTTATAATGCTATGTCTCATGCTCTTACTTCTTTCAGTGACTTCGGTGCCATCTCGCTTGTTTTTCTTGGTTACATCCATACCATAGCCACCTGCAGAAAAGCCAAAAACCATGATCAGCCATGATGCTTACCATCACTTTTAGGAAGCATAGGTCCCTAGTATGCAAGCTGAGAAACAAAAACACTTGACTCCCAGAATTCAAGGCATAATTCTTTCTTGTGCATATTTTTTTACAGAGTCCCTCCCACTCCTTGTTTCAGTTATAAGAGGGAGTCCACTTTGGACTGCACAAAGTGGATAGTTCCACTTTGGATTCTGTCCTGTATGGGGAGCTCTTTTTTTCAGGATTTCATCGACCAGACTGCCCCTTGCTGAGTAATAGTGGAATTACATGGAAGATGTGGCACCCTGACCTTTGACTATAAAACCTCCATTCTTTGCTAAAGTAACAGACAGGGGTGCCTGGGTGGCTCAGTGGGTTAAAGCCTCTGCCTTTGGCTCAGGTCATTGAGCCCTGCCTCCGGCTCTGCTCAGCAGGGAGCCTGCTTCCCTCTCCCTGTTTGCCTCTCTGCCTACTTGTGATCTCTGTCTGTCAAATAAACAAAATCTTTAAAAAAAAAAAAAAGGTAACAGACAGCTGAAGGATATCTGTCAATGCACTTGGTGCTTTTAACGAACTCATTTTGTTGTATCCCATAATGTTTAGTGTTCTACAGGGAACTCCATGAATAGAATACTTCATTATTTAGAGTTTAGATGGGAGAATGATGTTTGATCGATTTTTTTGGGGGGGGGAGTTTATTTATTTGTCAGAGAGAGAGAGAGAGAACGTGCACAACAGGCAGAGGGAGAAGCAGGCTCCCTGCTGAGCAAGGAGTCCTATATGGAACTCGATCCCAGTACCCTGGGATCATGATCTCAGTAGAAGGCAGACACTTAACCAATTGAGCCACCCAGGCATCCCGACATTTGATGAATTTAAATCAGGAAAAAAATTACTGTATTGCTGGTACTTGTATGGCACTTAACACTTCTTACAATATGGAACTTTCCCTTTGTAATAAGCTAGCCCCGCCATGCTTATTTGCCGGCACAAGTAGGAAAAAGTTTATGAAGAAAATGTGTAAAATCTACAGAAATATGTAGGAAAGGCATATTTTTATGTGTTCCCCCTTGCTCACTGCTTCCAGAAGGGAAAACCATTGAGACCTTGTCCCCTGTGTCCTGAAGTGTAGATGGACTGAAGCCATCTGACAACAAGAGGCTGGGGTGGGGGCTGAGGCTTAAACACACAGGGGAGCACAACAGGGAGCCCCTTCCCAACTGGGTTCTTGATATGGCTTCTAGTCCCATGTCTGGGAAGACTTGAAATCTGGCTTTTCCTGTGTTTTCCCTCCTCCCCCTAACCTTCCCTTTCTCTTTTGGATGCAGTTCAAATTGGATTCTGGAATTCAGGGAAAGCCACTTCTGCCCAGGATGTGCCTTGCTTAAGATTTCTCCTTTCAGATTTTTTTACCTGCCTGATGACTTCAGGGTCACTTATCCGTTAGGCACACAAGGCACAGTACCTAATCCTATCACACTTTTAGGGGCCCATGAAAGTATTTTAATTTCTTTTTACAATCAGAAGAAGAGGGGCACCTGGGTGGCTCAGTTGGTTAAGCATCTGCCTTTGGCTCAGGTCATGATCTCTGCGTCTGGGGATGGAGCCCTGCATTGGGCTCTAGGCTGAGTGGGAAGTCTGCTTCTCCTCCCTCTACCCTTCCCTCCTGCTCATATTCTCTCTCTTGCTCAAATAAATATATATTTTTTTAAATTTAAAATCAGAAGGAGAAATGGGGTGCCTGGGGGGCTTAGTCGGTTAAGCGACCAACTCTTGACTTTGGTTCAAGTCATGATCTCTGGCTCCTGGGATCTAGCTCTGAGTTGGGTTCTGTGCTAAGTGGGGAGTCTGCTTGAGGACTTGAGGATTCTCTCTCTCCTGCTCTCTCTGCCCCACTCCCCTGCTCATGCACATGTGTTCTCTCTCTCTCTCTCAAATAAATCTTAAAAAGAATATCTTTAAAATCAGAAGGAGAAATGAATACAACCCAACCTGGTTTATATTCTCTCAATGCAGTTATAAAATATAATTTTTTAAGCTTTTTGTTTTGTTTTGTTTTTTTGAATGGAGGAAGGGATCCATAAAATCAAATACATCCAGGGCCCACGAAAGTCATAATGTGGCCCCAAGTGACTTCCCCGCTGAAAACCAAGATCACAGGAGACCGGTTACTCAGCAGGCTGGTGGAATGAACCAAGATGGGCACAGTTAGCTTCAGGGCCTGGTTGAAAGTGCCAACTTCTTGCTCACTGGAGTTTCTTAAGTGCAGCTCTAGGCAAGGAATGAGGCATCATGGAAAAACTCCTGACTGGATCTGGAAAGCCACAGAAGGTGGCTTTGACTCTCGTATGTTTCCCAGAACCAAAGAGGAGGGGCTCCATGAACAATTTCACAACGGAGTCCAGCCTCTTGAGAAGGCCAAACCTGGCCTGTGTCTATGTCTGCATTCCGGCTATAACATGTTTGACTACTGTCATACAAACCTACATGCCAGATACCCTTTTTGAAAGCTTTTAAGCAATAATTGCCTTTGGTATCTCTGAAGCCCCTCTGCCCTTTTTTTTTTTTTTTTTTTTTTAATTGGTCGTTAGCTGTGGGCCAGGAGGCATTTTGGAGATTAAACACTCAAATGCACCTGGCCGCTTGCGGGGAGCCACCTAGGGTGGTACCCGAACTGATAGGAAACACTATCCTGAAAGGTACTGTTTATAACAGGCCCTGGAGGCTTTTACTTCCCGCAAGATATTGTGTGTTTTGATCCTTTAAAGAAAGCGGCTGTCAGCAGCCATCCATTTGGGTTTGGCTGGGTTTCTTTTACTTGTCGCAATCAAGGCAGACTGAGGATAGCTCCCATTGATGAAGGTCTCAGTGTCCAGGCAGCAAACCTAGTGAGTGTTTCCTTGTTCTTTCTGTACCCAGAAAAACAACCCACTGTCCTAGGCACTCCCAATCTTTTTCTTAAGTGCTAATGATGGAGCTTTGATGTGTACAGCAAAATGCCACGGGTTCCCCAACTTCCAGAGGGCATAAGGAGAGGGACCACCTGCTAAGGAATCAAATACCCCCCTCCAGGACCTGGGGAATCCTTACTAGAAGGTGCTCAGGGAGAGAATGGGCCTGAGCCGGGTGTGGGTGGATGGGTCCCTGCCTCTCTTTCAGCCCAAAGCCCCTGAGAAGGCTGAGTCCCATGGCTGCTCAGAATGATTTCCTGGGCCTGGAATACTCGGGCCGGAGTTCTGGTGACTTCGCCACCAAAAGTCTGAAGTGGCAGGGTTATGCTGGGAGGTGGATTCCTCTAAATCAAACACAAGATGAAAAATTTTTTAAGTGAGTCATCGAAAGGAAAGTGATGGGTCGAGGCACAAACCTGGACTGGGACCGTCCCATAGGGCCTATGGTATCCCTGCAGGACTTCCTTTTTAAACATTCTCAGTGCGGATAGTTTTAAGAAGTGTAACGCTAAGGGAAGGAAAGTTACAAGCCCGGACACATGCCTGAGCCTGTGCCTCCCCGCCAGCTCACTCCTCCCAAAACACTACTTAATGGAAGTACTGTCAAGTAGCATAATTTTTAACTCTTTAATTTTAACTTATTTGATGTTTAGGCCACTGCACTAGAACCAAGGAAGAGCAGGTCTCTAGGTTCTCAATTCCAAAATTATGCTAATTTCACCTGTGGTGCTAAGGGGCTCCTCCCTCTTGTGTGCTCTCTCGCTATCTCTGTTTCTATCTCGGTCTCTCTTTCTAAAATAAAATAAAATAAACCTTATGAAAAAAATAATGACCCATGAAACACTTAGTCTTCAATAAGGAAGGGAATGGAGAAGTTAAGCATTTTCTAGTTCCTATTTTAAGAATTCATCTCTCTAGCTTTTGCTAAGGAACCGCAAGTATTTTTTCACAGCTTCTATTACTCCCATCTCTGTATGCTTCAAATCTAAAAGCAAAACAACAAAATGGTCACAGGGTGAGAAAACCATGCACTACTCTGATCTGTTAACACGGGTGGAGCACGCAGTTTGATGTCAGGAAAACCAGCGCCCTAGGGTGGACTGTCTCAGAGGCTTTGGTCTCTACAAACCTCAGCGTCAGGTGGGCCCCTGGCTACATCTGACACCCCTGATTTCCAGAATTTGGGGTTGAGGGGGTTTGGGCACCGGGTTTGTGATGCTGCCTCTTGTTTACAGTCCTTTTTCATGAAGTCCTGCTGCTGTTAATAATAGCAAATGAGCCAAACTGCTCAGACCTAGGCTTCTTCTGGTCAGGCACAATCTGAGAATGAGCTTGGTTCTTAGGTGGGATCAATTTCACGAATCTGAGTTTCTATCCAAGCTTGAGGCAAGACTCTGTCACTGTCCCCAGGTCAACTCTGATCAGATTTGTGTGAGTGTTTTGAAGGGGATCAGAGTAACGCTGGTGCCTCCAATCTTCTGAAGGGCAGCTGTCAGGAGCTGACTTCGATCTGTGCCTTACTTCTAAGACCCAGCAGACAGCAGTGAGGAGAAACAGTTCAGCTTTTCGAATTATCTTTTAAAAAACCTCACTGTAGGGGCGTGTGGGTGGCTCAGTGGGTTAAAGCCTCTGCCTTCGGCTCAGGTCATGATCTCAGGGTCCTGGGATTGAGCCCCGCATCAGGCTCTCTGCTCAGCAAGGAGCCTGCTTCCTCCTCTCTCTCTCTCTCTTTCTCTGCCTACTTGTGATCTCTGTCTGTCAAATAAATAAATAAAATCCTTAAAAAAAAACACCTCACTGTATTTTATGGACATTAGCAAATCTGACCATTACCTACTGATGAACTGCAATTCACATGAAGCCATGTGCCAGGTGCTCTGTCTTCAAAAAAAGCAACATGGTCATTTGTCATTGAGCAGTTAAGGCCATCCAGTGAGATACTGAAGGTGGTAATTCTCACCCCAGAATGATCTGGGGAGAGGGGGCAAATTGGCCAGTAAAGGTTTGTTACACAGACAAAACGTTCCCTTTCTTTTTTTCCTTGTTCTATATTTGACTCCAGGAAATTCCTGGATTATACCGTTTCAGATATTATACTTTACTTTAGATTAGAGGCGGTATTTTGAGAGCGTGGTAAACAACAATGTCCATCCATCCTCTCGAACTTAATCAGGACCTGTAGGCGTGGAGCCCAGGCGGCATCTCAGCTCTTCGAGCTCAGGGGCTGTTTCTACAAGCCCCCACTTACCCTCTCTGTAACTTCACCTCTGAGCTAGTCTCTGCTTCAAGAGAAGAGAAGGAAATGGAGAGAGAGGGGAGAGCAAGTGCCAGAGACTGAGATCGAAGGAATCAGAACTCTATCCTATTCTGAATAAAACAATTTAACACAAGCCATTTTATAATACTGAAAATAATACCAAGAAGTAAAACCCAACTGTCCATGAGAGCCCAGTTTATCTTAACCGGCCTTTTTCTTCTTCCCCCAGAGGAGCCTTTCTGACTGTTCCTTTAAAAGACCTCCCCAAAGCAGAATGCAGAAAGCAAAGGAACTTTTGGACCAATTAACTGCGTCTGCGGCAATGCTCGAACCCTAACAATTTCATCTTATTTTCTCTAACAAACACTCAAATCCCAAATAGCAAATGCCAAGTCAAAGTCCCAGAGGAAGGGAGACAAAGGACAAATGCCTCCTGGAACTTACCTTCTTTGAGATTTGGAAGGGACTGGAAACAACTTTGAATAAAACCCCCTCTCTTTCTCTCCTCCTGATGTTTTCTCCGAGACGTTTGCAGACCCCACTTTTTTTTATCCAGACCCAGCCCAGGTGTGTTAGAGCTGAGTGATCTTTCAAAAATGTTTACTTCTCCTGCTCTCCCCCTTGTTTCTTTCAGTTCTTTGCTCCCTAACAAGTCCTGACAAAGGTGTGTCGGGCTTACAGTTACTCCACCCTTCCAATTATCTGACACTTGTGCATTTAAAAAAGATCTGCCTCCAGGAATCAAACTTTATTGCAGGCAGAACTTTTCTCGACCAGGGGAGTCCCATTAACCATTTATGGGTCTGTGGGGAGAAAGGAACAAAGGTAAAGGAAATGCCCTTTATTATGTTTCCTTATCTTTCATAACCAGAGACCTGCCACAACATGGCATTCCCCTTCCTTGTGGCCAGAGAATAGTAAAAATCCCAAGGTGCGTGACTCACAGTGTGGCCAGGCTCGTGGGGGTGCCTGTGGGCAGAATGTCCGATTCCTAGAAAAACTGTGAAGTTGGCTGGATTTATATTGAAGACCTGTTTCTCCTCCATCTACCTTTGCCCTCTTTCCTTCATTCTGACCCAGGCCCCGTCAAGCCTGCCTGGAGGAAAGGGGTGAACTCATTCAGCATCAGATGTTAGTGACAGAAAACGTGGGACAATTGATGACGTAGGGATTCATTTTTTAAAAGGGACAGCCAGATATAGTGATGTTTATTTACTCCAAAAAGTGGCATGTTAGTGACGAGATTTTAAGCATTTAGCCACCAAATAATGGAGAGTTGAGTCTCCATACACCCAATTGTGGAGGGTTGAGTCTCCATACACCCAAAGACGTGTGTGGACTCCCAGAAACTCTCTAGTTTCGGCTCATTCCCTGGAGCCATTAGACTTCCCTAAAGGGTCAGTTTATACCAATCTACATAATGCTCAAATACTTGCTTAGTATCTGGCTTTCCAGGACCCTAATGACTAGTTTGAGACTCTTAGTATTACTAATATGGGGAGTCTGATCCTGCAGGTCACTTAGATGGTATTCCCAATCCTGAGGGGAGCCGCTGGATTCCTGCAGTGTCTGCGCCCTGCTATGGTGGGCACTCACCCAACGTGGAACGGCAGTGCACCACCAAGCACCACCTGTAGGGGGTCTCACTCCTAAGCCCCCAACATTCAGCCCTGGAGTCATGCACTCAGAAGCCTTTCTTTCTTTCTTTTTTTTTTTTAAGATTTTATTTATTTATTTAACAGAGATCACAAGTAGGCAGAGAGGCAGGCAGAGAGAGAGGAGGAAGCAGGCTCCCCGCTGAGCAGAGCCCGATGTGGGGCTCTATCCCAGGACCCTGGGATCATGACCTGAGCTGAAGGCAGAGGCTTTAACCCACTGAGCCACCCAGGCGCCCCATCAGAAGCCTTTCGATGACCTAGAATGTGACACTTCTGGGTTCTTCCTTTCTGGGATGTTCCTGCCTACCCCAAATAAATGTTTACTCAACGTGTCTGCTGTAGATCTCATAGGAGAAGAGCACTGGGGATCTGGAAGGTGGGCAGCTTACAGCATAAAATTGACATAAGCCTGCATCAGTCATTCATTTACTCATTCATTCTTGAATTACACAAAAACATGCTCAGAGCCAGACATTAAACTGTACGTTGAGAGTTCAGTGATGAAATGTGGACATATTCCCTATCCTTACAGAATTCACAGTCTAATGGAAGAAGGTAGGTCTTAAATAATGTACTACCCTGCTAAGGCTGCCGGGACAACATTCTGGTGGCTTACACAAAAGAAATTAGTTTTCTCACAGTTCCAGAAGCTGGAAGTCTAAGACCAACATGTCAGCAGCTAGGTTTCTCCTGAAGCCTTTCCCTCCTTGGCTAGCAAAGGGCTGGCTTCCTGTTGTGTTCTCATGCGGCCTTTTCCGTGTGTGCGAGTGTGCACGCCCGCACATCCCAGCTGTCTCACCACGTGTCCTAATCTTTTACAGGGACACCAGTCAGATTGGATTAGAGCCCATCCTAACAGCCTCATTAACTACTTCATTAAAAGCCGTATCTTCAGATTGTGCTCACCTTCTAAGATACTGAGGGTTAGGCTTCACCATCTGAATTTGCAGGGGGGCACAATTTATAACAAATGAAGTTCATAACAATTATGCATTGATACACAAGAATGTGATAACTGCTATAAAGAAAGGATTCTGAATTCTATCAGAGAGGAGGAAAGGTCATCTGGAGGAGGGATGGAAGGGCAAGTCCCACAAAGAAGATAACATTTGGACTAATAAGAGAATGGTTGAGCAAAGGCCATACAGGTGAAAGGAGGGATTGAGATTGTTCTAGAATCTAGACAGGGAAGAAAATATTTGAGAAGGCTCTGAAGTAGAAGCCAAGAAAGTTTGAGGAAAAGTGATGCCACTCTATTTAAGTGTCCTAAACGAAGTGAGGGTGGCAGTATGAGAGAAGCTAGAGAGCGAGCAGGGGCAAGATCGCGCAAGGCCTCATGAGCCATGGGAGGGAGGTGTTTTTAGGTATTAGAAAAATGTTCTTAAATTGACATTAGAAAGCAACTCCGGGGGCGCCTGGGTGGCTCAGTGGGTTAAAGCCTCTGCCTTAGGTCCCGTCCCACCCCCCAACCCCCACCCCCACCGGGTGCTCTGCAGGGAGCCTGCTTCCCCCTCTCTCTCTGCCTGCTTCTCTGCCTACCTCTGATCTCTGTCTGTCAAATAAATAAAATCTTAAAAAAAAAAAAAAGAAAAGAAAAGAAAGCAACTCCGTACTGCCACCATGTGAGTGTTTGGATTATTAAGAAAGAAGAGAGACTGGAATTAATCTTTTCTAAGGTCTATTGTGCACCAGGTATTTTATATACATTATTTTACTTATTCCCTATAGCAACTCTAAGAGGTGTGTACTATTGTGTTTTTTTTCTTTTATAGCTGAGGAAAGTGAAATTCAGTGAGGTTGAGTAACCAGGCCAAAGATTTTACATCTAATAAGTGGCTCCAGAAAGGGCAGAGGGCCTGTAAATGGAGTTAATGATTGATCATAGCTACCTGATGAGGGCTCCTTACAAAACCAATGGTATGGCGTTCAGAGAGCTTCCAGGTAGATGAACACATCCACATACCAGGAGGGTGAGGAGGCATCCTGGCTCCACAGGGACAGAAGCTCCTGTGCTCAGGACCTTCCCAGACCTCGCCCTATGCCTCTCTTCATCTGGCTGTTCATCTGTATCCTTTACCATATCCTTTAATAAATTGGTAAACATAAATGTTCCCTGAGTTCTGCGAGCTCCTCTAGCAAATAATTGAATCCAAGAGCGAGGAGATCATGGGAACCTCTGATTTACTGCCACATGGGACAGTAGATGTAGGTAACCTGGGGACCTATTATTGCTTGTGACCAGTGTCTGCAGTGGGGGGCAGTCAGTCTCGTGGGACTGAGCCCTTATCCTGAGGGATCTGACACTGTCTCCAGACAGACAATATCAAAATTGAAATAAATTGTAGGACACACAGCTGTTGCTGTGGAGTTGCCTGATGTGGGAACCCCTCCCCCTGTCTGCCTCTATTTGGTAAACAGAGTGTCCAAAGTGCTGTAGGCTTGTAGACATGTGAGAGTAAAGGAAGACATAAGAGGAGGACTGGGTTGGGGTTTTTTGTTTTGTTTTGTTTTGTTTTTTTCACACACAGTGGCAAAACCTATATTCCATTCAACTCTTGAACTCTCATTTCCCACTGCCTGGTGTGTCATTGAAATTTAAATTTGCCCATAGCTTTGAACTGAAAGAAAATAGACATTATCAAAATAGATCAGGTCAAGAGCAAATGACAACTTAAATCAGAATGAAAACCATCTGAATAGTGGGGATATTTGCCACCAACAGCATTATGGTGTTGATATAATCTCTTGATCCATTTAGATAAAAATCTATCTATTATGACTTGGCAACCATAGACCAATTATTTAACTCTAACGACTGTATAAAACCAAACATGCTAACGAACCGTTGGACTCAGCATGGCTTTTTTCCCCCCGTGGGGTACTGTAATAACATAATTCTCCAGGGACAATGGAAAAGTCACACCCAAAATAGATAAACCCCAAAGTATTTCATCCAAGATCCTCTGAGCTAACTCAATGGCTATTAAGTCTATGTCTATGTGTGCATGTGTGTGCTGTTTACAGAATCCTGTACTAAGCATTCTGGGAGAATCATTTATAAGAAGACATTATCTTGGTACATGGAGTGAAAGAAATCTTATGTTCATTCAACATTTGTATAGCAAGTTCCTACCATATGCCTGGTACTAAGGGAGCTGTCTCTTAAATGTTTTAAATTAACCAGAAAAAAACAAAATCCTTACTGAAACAAAGGAACAGAATCAGATTTAGGATAGAGCAGTGACTAAGACACAGGAAAGGTGTTTCTTGTTCCCTGCTCCTTTCGGGGCTGTGTTAATGAGTCATGTTTAATCAATGTGTGATGGACTAGAAAGAAAATTCCCTTAAGTGGCAACCGGAAAAATATTCATCCTCCTCAAATTATCTACTGACTTTTAAATAGATTGGGGAGAAAAGATGCCTGTTCACGTGTAGCCCAGATTGGCACCTGGTGACCAGATTCTCATCACTTGCTGAGCAACGCTGAGTATAGGTGGATCCCGTTTTACGTGGCTGCCAAGTTTCTGAAAAGTGATGTATAAATCTACTTTTTGGTGACAGGGTATTTTTGTCAAATGACTACTCACTACCTCGTTAATCTTTGTGAACGCAGAGTTTTCTTTATCTATTTGGTTTACCCTATCGAATGTACCCTATCGATTTCCATGGATTTTGTGACCCTCCTTTCATAAAACAACATCACTTCATAGTGATATGTTGTTCTGATGATACTTTCCTCCAGGAATCCTGAAGTTTTGAGATATACTTGCCTTGTCTCCCTAAGAGACAATAAAAAGTTCACTGAGAAGGAGGTGAGGGAAAACCATTTTATATTTAATGAGATAATTCCAGTACCTACAGTCAGTGATTCAGCTCTTTTGTTGGATAGTAAATCCACTGGTTTAAAAAAAAACAACAACACTAAATTCCTACATATTAAAATAAAAATGATACAAAAATTATTACAGTTTGCTATTCTATTTCGAAGACCAGAAGACCATATTTCTGCCTGGCTCTCTCTTTGGTTGCATATACTCCTGGATAGTAAGACTTCCCTGTAAACAATGAGGACAAAAGCATATGTCACAGTTTATGGAGCAGTCTGGCTTTTGGAAGGATGCAGCTGAGACACAGTATACCAACTCCTGCCCTTCACACATGGGCTTAAAGTCTCCATCTGCTTTTCCTGTCCATAATGGTTCCTGAATTGTTCTCAAACTGTGTTCTTTGCTGCCTTTTTAAAATAATAGCAAAGCACCTGGTTTCTTTTCTTCCATTTCTAATTTCAGATCTATTCATTTATCCACTCAGAACCCATACGTATTTGTTGAATGAGTAAACTCATATGTATTGAGTGTCTACTCTGAGCAAGGCATTGGGTGTGGAGATACAATTGAAGATGAGATGTAAAACACAACATGAAAAAAAATATATGGATACCCAGCTGTGGGCATCAGCTATTGTTTCATAAAAGAGTTGTCATTTGAGCTGTACTTAAAAGGATGGGTGCTATTAAGAAACTGAGGGCAGAGTTGAATTTTCAAGTACAGAGTCCAGCATGAGAGGCACCGACCTAGGAAAGAGTAAGGCTTGGGTGGAAGATGCATGACCATGAAAAAGAGTAGATGGGAGAGGTTGGAAGTGTAGGGTGTGCTGGTCGGATCATGGGAAATCTGAAATGCCAGTCTGAGGAATGTCTACGTCCTTCCATGGGTGAGAGGGATTTATGGGAAGAAAT
The DNA here is from genome assembly GCA_004024625.1 of Mellivora capensis. NCBI lineage: Eukaryota > Metazoa > Chordata > Mammalia > Carnivora > Mustelidae > Mellivora > Mellivora capensis. Next base: position 124,951 of record PISX010003589.1, read on the forward strand.
GGAATGATGGAAACTGGGTGGAACAAAGATTAGTGTGGTGACAATGCAGAGTGGACCAGAGAGATGAGACAGTAAAACTAATAAAGGACACCGGGGCAGTAGTTTAGGTGAAACATAAGGGCTGAAGCTTAGGAAGGCAAAGATGAAAAGAGGAAAGGAACCAAGGGAGCCAATATCAGGGAGGCTGGGAAGACACAGGGCATTGAGTGATTGCTGTTAGGATGAGAAAGAGGGTAGGACTTGGGATGACAATGAGATTTTTCCAAGCCAGCCACTGACCACAGCAACTTCCCTCCTTTTCCCCAATTCCAAAGGCCTTCCACCTTCCTCAGAAGACCACCTGTTAGAGCTTACAGAAGGATATGGGGGGGGGGGATCATTTCCTTGACTTTTTCCTGCCTCCATTTTGTCCTATGTTCATTATCTAACACATGGGAGGTTTAAAAAAATGGTTTCATTTTGTCTTGAAGAATTAGAGCTAAGACAATAGGATAATATTAAAATATATCACCTATAGAAAATACACTTAATTAGTTTAAAAATACCATGTGTTATTTCTAACACATGCTCTAACCAGATTATCTCTAACTTTCTTTTCGTTTTTAAAACATGTATGTATGTATGTATGTATGTATGTATGTATTTTTAAGATTTTATTTATTTATTTGACAGACAGAGATCACAAGTAGGCAGAGAGGCAGGCAGAGAGAAAGGAAGGGAAGCAGGCTCCCCGCTGAGCAGAGAGCCCGATGCGGGGCTCGATCCCAGGACCCTGGGATCATGACCTGAGCTGAAGGCAGAGGCTTAACACACTGAGCCACCCAGGTGCCCCAAAACATGTATTTATTTTTTAAAAAGGATTTATTTATTTGAGAGAGAGAGAGTGCATTCAAGTGGGGGAAAGAGGCAGGGGGGGGCGGAGAGTCTCAAGCAGACTCTGGGCTAAGCATGGAGCCCAACATGAGGATCCATCTCATGACCCTGACACCATGACCTGAACTGAAACCAAGAGTCTGACGCTCAATTGACTGCACAACTCAGGTGCCCTTTAATATTTATTTATTTAAGTAATCTCTGCACCCAGTGTGGGCCTCCAACACACAACCTGGAGATCAAGAGTCACATGCTCCTCTGACTGAGCCAGCCAGGCGCCTCTGCAACTTGTTTCTAATAACTAAACATTTATAGATTACTTTTTATCAAAGGATAACAATGAGCCAAAGAGAAATATGTGAAGTGTTAATGTTAACAGTTACTACCCTTTCATTATCAGAGAAAATATACACCTTAGATTCCAAAAGATTCCCCCATTTATGGAGGAAATGAAAATCCTGTCTGGGCTGCAAGTCATTCCTAGTCTTCTGTTTGGCACTGTTCACCTGCCCACCCTGGCACTGTTAAATCTCTCTAAGAACTGGGATAAGCCAAGTTATTTGTATTCATATGCTCAGAAATTACATGGAAGGGACGTCAGAAGCATTAAGGAGATGAAAAGTTCAGTAGTGTTCATAGAAAAAGATGAGCTCTAAAAAAGGAATTACTGAATATAAATAGGCCAGTTGTTTAAAATGTGTGTTAGGCTTGATCTCTATTGGGGAGCAAGGAAAAACAATTCAACAAAATAGGAGGAAGCCACTTGACAGCTGGATTTATTAATGGATTTTAATGGCTTTTAGCCCAAAGATCTGCAATGTCTGTATCAGGTGATGAATATTCTGTTGTGCTTTAGGCCATGATTCAGAAGATGGGCTTGGTTCTCACAAACATGTCCACACAAGGACTATCTTTATTAAGATGAAGAACACACCCTATTATCTGGTTTGTGGTTACCCCTATTTTCCTCATGGGTATATCTCTAACACACAGATTCATGCTGAAAATCACATCTTACTGCCTGAACGGCTCATTGACTCAACATTCCAGTGATTATAAAATTCATCCCCCCAATTTTTTTTTAAAGATTTATCTGGGAGAGAGGGAGTGAGAGAGAGAGTGCGCAAGGAGGGGAGGGAAAGGGAGAAGCAGAGTTCCTGCTGAGCTGGGAGCCGGATCCTGGGATTCTGGGACTCTGGCCTGAGCTGAAGGTAGACACTTAACTCACTGAGCCACCCAGGCGCTCTTTCTCTAAAAAGTTTCAAACTATTCTTTTTCATAAAACAAGTTCCCAACTTTTGTTTGCAGCCCCTGGTGTTTTAGCCATTTGCCAGAATCAGATACAAATCAGATAATTTAAATTCAGTAAAATTCACCTTTTTTTGTGCTCTATGAGTTTTGACAAATGCTGGTAGCTGTATAACCACTCTTTAAGATCTAGAACAGTTCCATCACATCCCCCAATTCCATTGTGCTCCATTGCAATTTACCTCCATCTCCAGCCCCTGTCAACTAATAATCCGTTTTCTATTCCTATGGTTTCCCTTTTCCAGAATGTCATGTAATCATATAATACATAGCCTTTCAAGCCTGGCTTCTTTGACTAGTATTTGAGATTAATCCATATTGTGTACATCACTAGTTTGCCTCTTTTTATTACTAAGTCATATTCCATTGTTTGGATATACAATTTTTATACATTCATATTTTGATGCCCATTTGGATTATGTCTCGTTTTTGTCAATTACGAATAAAGTTGCTTTAAACATTATGTAATTATATTGCATGAACCTAAGTTTTTATTTTTTGTGGGCAAATACCTATGAGTGGAATGTTGACCTAGGTAAATAAAGATATAATTTGTTAAGAAGCTGACAAATTGTTTTTAAAAATATTTGTGCCATTTTGCATTTCCACCAGTCACGTACGAGAGTTCTTTTTGTTTCACGTCTTGTCAGCTTTTGGTATTGTTTGTTTGTTTGATTTTAGTCATTCTAATAAGTGTGGAGTGGTATTGCAATATGGCTTTAATTTGCATTTCTCTGTTGACTAAGATGTGGACCATCATTTCATGTGTTTATTTACCATTCATATATTTTCTTTGGTGAAGTGTCTGTTCAAGTATTTGCCCATTTTCGAACTGGGTTGTTTTCTTATTATTGAATTTTGATAATTCTCTATATATTCTGAGTGTAAGTCCTTTTAGAGAGAGGTGTTTTTGCGGGTATTCATCCCAGTCTGTGGTTAAACTTGCCATTTTCTTTCCTTTCCTTTTTAAAAAAAAAAAATTATTTATTTATTTATTTGAGAGAGAGAGCATGAGTGGGAGGACGGGCAGAGGGAGAGAGGGAACGTTAAGCAGACGTGTTGCTGAGCGCAGAACCTGACATGGGGCTCAATCTCACAACCCTGAGATCACAACCTGAGCCAAAATCAAGAGTTGGATGCTTAACCAATCAAGCTGCTCAGGTGCTCCTGCAGTCTTTCATTTTGCTTACGTACAAGCATACACTATATATATAAAGCATAACCATACATAATTGCATATGTGGTTGGTATTAGGATTTTAAATAAGCTTGTCTATTAGATCAATTAGTAGTAAGAAAAATAGAAGTTTTTATTTCACCTTCATTTATTCCTTTTTCAAGGTTCTTCCTTACTTTATGTAGACCTGGATTCTTGACCTATATGATTTTCCTTTTCTCCAAAAAACTTCTTTTAGGGACATCTGGATGGCTCAGTAGGTTATGTGTCTGCCTTCAGCTTAGGTCATGATCCCAGGGTCCTGGGATCAGGTCCCACATTGGGCACTCTGCTCAGCAGGAAGTCTGCTTCTCTCTCTGCTGCTGTTCCCCCTGCTTCTCTCCGTTTCTCTCTCAAGCTAAAAAATAAATAAAATCTTTTAAAAAGGTAAACAAAACCCACTTCTTTTAACATTTCTTGAAAGACAGGTCTATTGGCAACTCATTCTCTCAATTTTTGTTTGAGAAAGTCTATATTTCTCACTGACCCCTTTTATTACCACTCCTAAAGCAGAAATGATTGGCAGTAATGATATCCCATCATAATCTCTGTGATCTCATTTGAGATTTGTTCCTTGGGCAGATCCCTCTGTTTTTTTCAGTAGCAACATTGAATATTAAGCATGACATGTGCTATTTGTTGCAGTTACTTAGGATTTATCCTTTGGAGAAGATGCTCACACAGGGTGATCTGCTTTACAACTATTAATTTCCTCTTTTTAATCCACAAGTGAATTCAAATCATTAATAGTGTGGTAAGTGTCAGTTGGTATTATGGACAGGATGTGATCAAGGAGCTCCAGAGTATTTGGAAGAAGTGGGCAGCACATGTCAACTTCTCATGGCTCTGTGCACAGCGTTCTATATATATAGACTGAGGATGGATCATCTGTTATAGTGGCCATGGTGGTGGCCTCCCAGTTCTACCCCCAAACTGTTTACCTTAACCTCCTGTCCTTGTTCATGATGGTTTAGGAAGGAAATGTGGTCCATTTTTGACAAATTGTACATGAAGAGAGCCTATCTAGGGACTTCAGGGAAAGGCTTATTGCTTCTAAGGAGAGATAACCGTTTTCTTTTTCAGGGTATTGTTATGTCTGGATGTGGTGTGGACCTGCTGAAAACACTGCAGCCACACGAACGAAATCACCACAGTGAGGAGATGAGAACTGAAAATATCCTGCTCCTCATGACAACACTGAGTGCCGGAATAAACAGTCAATGAGCCACCCTGTCTCTAAATTCTCCGTATGTTGAGATTATAAACTTCCTTACCATTTAAGGCAACCTGAGTTGGTATTTTCAGTTACTGGAGTTGAAAGCATCCTCATTGATACTTAATAATAAATAATGGTATTCTCGGATACATAAGTAATGGTATTGTCTAAATATACATAGATGTTGTTGTGAGTAACAAAATATAAATTTACTGTAAATGTTAATGAAGTCAAAGTGTTCCTCTGGTATTTCCCAATTTTTAATTTTTTAAAAGATTTTATTTATTTATCAGATAGAGATCACAAGTAGGCAGAAAGGCAGGCAGAGGGGGGGTGGGAAGCAGGCTCCCTGCTGAGCGGGGCTCCATCCCAGGACCCTGGGATCATGACCTGAGCCAAAGGCAGAGGCTTTGACCCACTGAGCCACCCAGGTGCCCCTGCCTAATTTTTTAATCAATTGGTTCCAAAAGTACATATATTATCATGTGGAACTCTGTAAAATACTTTGACTTTAGATATTCACATTTCAAAGGTTGAGAGTGATTCACTCAGATGTAAGCACTCAAATATAGCTCCCTCATTGTCAAGACCACAAACACCCAAGACTCACAAGTACCAATTCTCAGAAGATGTCAGAATCTTTGAGTTTAATTTTAGTAAAAATGGACATACTTTGAATATTAATATCATAAAATCTTGGAGCTCAAAGAGGTCTTAGAGATCGCCTAATGATAATGCAAGTGAGAAAATTGAGACCTAAATAAACTAAATATGTTATTGGAGGTCATTAACGGCAGAGTCAGGACTAAGATGTAGGTTTTTATTTGCTTGTTTTGCTATGGCTTTGGGGGAAATGTTCAAGATGTTTTTGGGCACTCTTAACTATCCTGCCCACTGAGGAGCTTGAAGGATTACCAAACCTTATGGACCAAGCACGTGCCTCTAAAGTCCTGTGCAAGTTTTAGCAATTCTCAATGATGAACTAAAGCAGAAAAACCCTGCTCTTGATGATTTTACCAACCACCCATTTCTCTTGGGAGTAAGAAGCAAGCTCAGCCGTTCTGCGTACTAACAAGATACTTGGAAGGGCAGGATAGTTAGTGTGGCATAAAATCGAATTTATTTTACGAGGTAATTTTTTTGGTATGTATTTTATGTTTATCAGATTATGCTCTTTTCATCGATATGAAATAAAGCAGCCACAGCAGAAAGAGTACCTGAAATGGGTACTAACATTTAAAAGAAACTGTTATCATTTCTTTTTTTAAAATTTTATTTTATTTATTTATTTGACAGACAGAGATCACAAGTAGGCAGAGAGACAGGCAGAGAGAGAGAGGGAGAAGCAGGCTCCCCACTGAGCAGAGAGCCCGATGCGGGGCCCGATCCCAGGACCCCGGGACCATGACCTGAGCCGAAGGCAGAGGATTTAACCTACTGAGCCACCCAGGCAACCCGAAACTGTTATCATTTCTGATTACCTCAGACCTCTTCAGCCTCTTCGGCCTATAGAGTACTTAATTAAAATTTTAAATGGCCAAAAAACTATAAAGATCCAATTATCCAATGCTAAACCTCACTGATCATCAGGGAAATACAAACCAAACCTACAATGAGATAGGACCTCACACAGAATAGTTAAAATCAACACAAGAAACAACAGGTGTGGGCAAGGATGTGGAAGGAACCCTCATGTACTATTGGTGGGAATGTAAACTGGTGCAAGCCAGTGTGGAAAATGGTATGAAGGCTCCTCAAAAAGTTAAAAATGGAATTAACCTTATGATCCAGCAATAGCACTACTAGGTATTACCCAATGAATACAAAAATACTAATTCAAAGGGATACATGCACCCCAATGTTCATAGCAGCATTATCTACAATAGCCAAATTATGGAAACAGCTCTAGGCTCTACTGACTGAAGAATGAATAAAGAAGATGTGATACACACACACACACACACACACGAATATTACTCATCCACAAAAAAGAATGAAATCTTGCCATTTACAATGACATGGATGGAGCCAGAGAGTAGAACGCTAAGTGAAATAAGTTGGTCAGAGAAAGACAAATACCATATGATTTCATTCATGGATGGAATTTAGAAACAAAGAAAAAAAATGAGCAAAGAGGAAAAAAAGAGGGAAAGAGAGAGAGAGACAAACCAAGAAACAGACTCTTGACTAGAGACTAGAGACTAGAGAACAGACTGGTGGTTACCAGAGGGGAGGTCTGGCGGGGGATGGGTGAAATAGCAGGTGGGATTGAAGGAAGGCACTTGTGATGAGCACCAGGTGATGGATGGGAACGCTGAATCACCATATTGTACACCTGAATCTAAAATGACACTGCATATTAACTACCTGGAATTTAAAAACTTAAAAAAGAGTGAGGAAAAAAAAATCTTCATTAAAAAAATCCAATAATCCTCCTCCTTCCCCAAAACTAACAAGAAGCAATTTACACTTCACTATAATTTTTTTAATAATAATCCCACATAACTTGGAAAAGTATCATAAATAAAGTTCAGGTCATCAATAATAATATATCGCCATCATTGAAACAACACTGTAATAGGTAACTTTGGAGGGAAGTAGACAGTCTAAATCCAAAACCTGGAAAAACAGACCTAGACTGAGCAAAAATATCTGAGTTGATTGCAGTCATATTGACTTAACTATATATAGAACCTCATAGGACTATTCAAGGCTGCCTGTTTTCTTAGCAATAACTTGTGGCTAGAGAGCAGTGTTGTTGGCAAAGGAAAAACACAAAAGGGGACTCTTCCTTTAAAGGGATAAAAATGCAGCAGGTATGTGACCTTTGGGTTTCCATTTCTGGTTTGTCTGAATTAACTCCATTATCTGAGAAAGGGCTGGGAGAGTTAAGTTGTTTGTGTAAACCTTAACTTAGTAAGACTATGAGGGTTTTTTGGGTTAGGAGAGAGATACAAACGGGTGACTGATGAAAGACAGGAGAGTTTCCTCTGATGCTTAAACAAACGGGGTTGGGAGTAGGTAGCATGGGAGGGAATTTCTATTAGTTCAAAATATGATAAATCAAAGGGGATTTTACCACAAAAGCTGGGAAGGGATTTTGAAATATAATTTCGTCTGATCTTACACCACTGAAAAGCCTCACAGCAATTATCTCCTTGTGCTCTCAGAAAGTTCTTGCAACCCATCAGAGTGGTTATTCATTAAAGTCTGAGCACTCACCCCAGAACACCATCAGGCTTATTCTAGGGCTCAGGAAATGCATGGGGAAAATGTAAACCATCATTGGCTATTTTGCGAAATCTGCAGGGTGTTAAGCCTAACAAACAATAAAGCCAACAAGTTTAAGCTTCTTTTTTTTTTTTTTTTTTTTTTTTTTAAGATTTTGTTTATTTGACAGAGATCACAAGTAGGCAGAGAGGCAGGCAGAGAGAGAGGAGGAAGCAGGCTCGCCACGGAGCAGAGAGCCCAACGTGGGGCTCGATCCCAGGACCTTGGGATCATGACCTGAGCTGAAGGCAGAGGCCTTAACCCACTGAGCCACCCAGGGGCCCCAAGTTTAAGCTTCTTGTAACAACATGGGCAGGAGGCCTTATACAGGTAGCCACAGATTCTCCCTTCCCATGAAGAGATGGAGACTGTTCTCCTCCTGGATATCAGTGCCCAGTTAGAGAAAGAAGAATACAAATCAGAAAAGCTAGTCCTACCCCATGGACAAGACTGGCTGGAACAATTTTGTATCAATAGAACTTAAGCCCAACTGCCAATTGCCCAATGCCTATGGACACCATCCTTGCTGGTCTGGTTAATGAAACTGGGGGGCCAACTTTATCCCTTCCCCAAATAGGACACTGTTCTTTGTACCTCTTCTGCACCTGCCCATACTTTCTCTGCACCTCTAATACTTGAATGAAGCTGTTTGTTTTCTTAAAGTCCTTGGAGAAATGGGCTGGGTTTTACTTTTTTTACTCCATTCCCAACACCAAACACAGTGCCTATAGTGTAACAGACAATCAATAAGTTTCCTCTTTCCTGAGCTCCTGATTAGTTTTTTCCCAACCAGTACCGTCTGCCTCCATGGATATCCTGTTGGCACTTCACTATCCACATGCTAAGACCCGGACCTGTCACGGTCCCCTGTCCCCTCTTCTAGGCCATGTCTCTGATGCTGTATTCATCTTTGCATCTACAGAGCCTGGTCTGTATCTAGATCACTGTAGTATTCAAAAAATATTCCTTCCAAGTGGAATGAAAGTAAGGAAAAAGAGAACAGAAAAGAAGTATGAGGCAGAAAAGAAGGAAAATTAAGAAGGGAGTCATGAACGTAACAAAGAAGGGAAGAGGAAGACAGTGCATGGGAAGATGAGAAATATTATTTAGACTGGTTTTCCCTAAATCAGGAGGGATAGAATGCATCTAGAGCCCTCAACAGAAGAGCTAGAACACTCTTGCAATTTCTTCCACTTCCTTTCCAGCATTTTCTTAACTGTTTCCAATTTGGGTTAGACTCCTGATGTTTTGTGAGTGCGATGAGAGAAGGGACTTGTGGGCAAGTTTCCACCTTCTCAGCCATTCCAGCACGCACAGGTAATAGCAGCAGTTGGGCTCTTTTCCACTACGGAACCTGGTACCAGTTGGAGAAAATAAATTGTGATCAGACTCCTCATTCCTAACCTCAGAGTTCTTGAGATGAGGCTCTGAAATGAAGGTCTGGGGTTAGGTTTCATTTGCTTTTCCCATGGGGAATGACTCCCTATTTTGCCTCAGGTAAAGGGACAGGACCTTGCTTGTTCTTCTGGTCCTGGAGTTTTTACAGTCTTATTAACTTAGTGTATATTTCTTTTTTGGGTTCTATTGCCAGCTTATTCTAAGTCTGATGCTCTAATCTCTTTGAGTGATGACATGTCATAACTATAACCCCAAGACATTTTCAGGTAAAGGCAGGATACAGGCACTCCTTGATTTTATTTGTGGAGGTACATTCTAGCCCACAGGGAAATGTGTAAGAAATAGTCTGTCATCGTAAGGGGTTTGGTAGAATCATGCTGACATCTGGTAGTTGTGAAGGGTGTTTAGATCAATGAAAAGAGCATATTCCAAAGAAATTATCTTTTCTCAACACTTTTTCCAAAAAGAGGTTTAAAGGACTCCTGTGATTTTTTTAACCAGTGAAAGCACCTGCCATTCCTAAGGGAGCTGTCCTTACATGTTTAGTCTCAATCTCTACACCCCAGATTCCTGGCATCCCTGG
>PISX010003590.1:0-122376 GCA_004024625.1 Mellivora capensis
GTACAAAGTATATTGGAAACTATACAATGTTTATAATTTTTCTGTAAATTAAAAATTATTTTGACACCTCAATGGTTAAACCTCCAATCAATCCATTTAGAAATGGTCAAAAGACATGAACAGACATGTCAACAAACAGGATATACAGATAGCAAATAAGCTTATGAATTCATCATCATTGGTCATTAGGGAAATGTAAATTAAAATCACAATGAGATACCACAGCATACCCATCAGAATGACTAAAATATAATGGTGATACACTAAATTCTGGTGATGATTTGGAGAAACTGTATACTCATACATTGCTGATTAAAATATTAAATGGTACAGTCATTCTGGAAAACAGTTTGGAATTTAAAATAAACATGCAATTGCTATCCTGGGCATGTATCCCAGAGAAACAAAGACATGTTCACACACACACACACATACACACACACAGAAATCACCTGTAAAGAAATGTGTATAGGAGCTTTACTCATCATAGGATAAAACATAAACAACCCAGATATGTTTCAATGGCTGGATAGTTTAAAAACAGTGGTAATCTATACCATGGAATTTTACTCATAAAAAAAAAAAGAAAGGAAGGATGAAACAGAATGACCTATTGATACACATAACAATTTGGATGAATCTCCAGAGAATTAAGCTGAGTAAAAAACCAATCCCAAAGGGTATATATTGTATGATTCTATTTATACAATATTGTTAAAATTTCAAAATTATATAATGGGAAGTGTGTTAGTTTCCTAGGGTTTTAAGAATGGGATTAGAGAGGTGAGACAGGAGGGATAAGGGTGTGGTTATTAAAGGATGATATAAGGATACTTGAGATAGTAGAATTGTTTTCTCTCTGGGGTGTATTGATATTTATATCCTGGTTGTGATATTTTACTATAATTTTTGTAAGACTTTACCATTGAGGAAGACTGATGAAGGGGACATGGGATCTCTTTTTATTATTTCTTCTTTTTTGGATGATATTTAATTTTTTCTAGATTTATTGAGGTATAAAATTGTGTATATTTAAAGTATACAATGTGATGATTGATATATGTATGTATTATAAAATATTTACCAAAATCAAGTTGATTAACACATCCAACATCTCACATAGTTAACTCCTATGTGTGTGAGGAGACAATACTTAAGATCTATCTACTCTCCTAGCACATTTCAAGGAAATACAATACAGGATTATTTACTATAGTCACCATGATGTATACTAGATCCCCAGAACATATTCATCTTATAACTAAAATTTTTGTACCATTTGACTAACATTTACCCATTCCCTCTGCACCCACCTCCTGACAATCACCATTCCACTCTTCTACTCTGTTTCTCTGAATTTGAATTTTTTTTTTAGATTCCATATATATAAGTGAGATCATATAGTATTCACATTCCTCTGTCTGGTTTATTTCACTTAGCATTATACCCTCCATGTTCATCCATGTCTTCATGTAACTCCTGACAACTGCATGTGAATTTATAATTATATCCCAAACTATTAAATGTAAAGCCATTACATTTTATTTTAATTTACAAAAAATGACATACAACTAAAAATGCAAATGCTTATCTTAGAAAGGGAGAAAGGCATATGTAAAAGGAAAAAAAATCAGTGATCCAAGGTTTGATCTTAGAAAGGTGGAAAAAGAACACCAAATTAAAATGAAAGTAGGTAGAAGGATAGGAGTAATAAAGAGTAGAAGTAAATGAAAATAACAAAAAATACAAATAATAAGACATTAATAAAACCAAAACCTAATTCTTTGCATAAATAAATAAAGTAAACAATCTCCTAAATACACTAAGAAAAAGAAAAAGGGAAAAATAACTAATACCAAAAATGAAGGAAGGGTTTTTGCTACTGACTCTATAGACATTAAAAGTATGATGAAAAAATAATATGAACACCATTATGCCAACAAATTTGACAGTTTATATGAAATAGAAAGTAGCCCTAAAAGATGCAACTCACAAAACTTAACACAATAGCAATAAGAAAACCTGAATAGTCTGATACATACATTTTTAAATCACATTATCAAGAATCTTCGCACAAAACTCCAAGCCCAAATGGTTTCAAGTGTTAACTATATTAAAGATTTAAGAAAGAAATAATATCAGCATTATATAAACTTCTTCAGAAAATAAAGAAGGCACTGACAAAATCATTTTTTTAAACATTTTATTTATTTGACAGATCACAAGTAGGCAGAGAGGCAGGCAGAGAGAGAAGGGGAAGCAGGCTCCCCGCTGAGCAGAGAGCCTGATGGGGGGCTCGATCCCAGGATCCTGGGATCATGACCTGAGCCGAAGGCAGAGGCTTTAACTCGCTGAGCCACCCAGGCACCCCTGACAAAATCATTTTATAAGGTTAACATAAATCTAAGAGTAAAACATGACAAAGATATTGAGAACAATGAATAATTATGACCCAATATCCCTCATAAACATAGACACAAAAATTTCTAGGAAAATATAAAACTAAATAATACAGAAACTATAACACAATATAAACAATTAAATTTCCTCCTCCAAATACAATATTGGTCTAACAAATATCAACCCATGTAATTCACTATATCAACAGAATTTGGAAAAAGTGACTACTTCAATATATGCTTTTGACAAAATTCAATACCTATTCATGATAAAACTCTCAGCAAAGTAGAAATAGTAAGGATATCATCCAAAATGTATTCCTAACATTATATTTAATAATGGTAGACTAAATTTCTGGTTAAGATCAAGAGCAAAGTGAAGAAGCCCATATCCTCCATTTCCATTCAACACTTGTATCAGAGGTCCTATCATTTGGAATATGGAGAGTAAAAGCAATAAAACATATAAAGTTCAGAAATAAAGAAGTAGAACTGCCATTTTTGGGAAATGCTATCTTTGCTTACATGTGAAAAAATCAATTAATCTATAAAACGACTATTAGAATTAGTAAGTAAACTTTCCAGGGTTATAGGACAGAGAGTGAATATAACAATATTTTGCATTTGAATATACTGACACAAATAGATGTAAAATATGTTTTTATTTTTTTAATTTTTTAAAAGATTTTATTTATTTATTTGACAGAGATCACAAGTAGGCAGAGAGGCAGTCAGAGAGAGAGGAAGGGAAACGGGCTCCCTGCTGAGCAGAGAGCCCTACGTGGGCTGGATCCCAGGACCCTGGGACCATGACCTGAGCTAAAGGCAGAGGCTTTAACCCACTGAGCCATCCAGGCACCCCCTTTTTTTTTCTTTTCTTAAGCTGAAAGATTGTTGGTGGCTTGCCTCTCACACTAACTTATTTGGAGGGGAAAAGAAAGTCTTCAGATGATCCTGTTTGAGTAAGAAAAAAGTCTTCCAAACAGCTCCCTTGTCGCCAGCATCAACAGCAGCTGAACAGGGTTCAGTTGTTGCATAGTGAGAATTATTCTTTTCATTTTAAAGGAATCAAAAATGTTTGGGGCAAACAAGAGCCCTGGTTACACATGATCAAAATAAAAAATATTTGATTTGTTCATGGAAAATGTTGATTAAGCTTTTTTTCTCTAAAGTTAATCAATCAATCTTTTTAAAAAGATTTATTTATTTATTTATTTATTTGACAGAGAAAGAGATCACAAGGAGGCAGAGAAGTAGGCGGCAGGAGTTGGGGGACAGTTCCCTGCTGAGCAGAGAGCCCAATGCAGGGCTCCATCCCAGGACCCTGAGATCATGACCTGAGCTGAAGGCAGAGGCTTAACCCTCTGAGCCACTCAAGCACCCCCAAATACAAGTTTTTAAAATCCATTTACATAGAAAAACATGACAAGGAAAACCAAAGTCTCCACAATTAAAATTATAAAATATTATTGAGAGAAATTAAAGAAGGTCTAAATAAATGGAATGATATATTTTGTTAATGGATTGGAACACTCAATATTGTTAAAATATCAATTCTTCACAAAATGAGCTACATATTCAATGCAGTTCCAACAAAAATCTGGCAGATTTTTTTGTTAGAATGTGGTTCTACACAATCTTTCATATAACCTGGTTCTAAAATTTGTATACATCTACAAAGTTGTATTACCTTGTTAAGGTAATTACTTTAACATTACCTTGTTAAGCACTTTCTTACAAAGAACAAGGTTAGAATAACTACCATACTTGATTTTAAGATTCAAAAGAAAGCTACAGATGGAGTGCCTAAGTGACTCAATTGTTTGGCCATCTGACTCTTGATTTCAGCTCAGGTCATGATCTCAGGGTTGTAAGATGAAGCCCCACATCCCGCTTTGCCGTGGTCATGGAGCCTGCTTAAGAATCTGTCTCTTCCTCAATCTCTCCCCCTCTTCTCCACCCACCCAAAATAAATGAATTAATAAATGAATAAATAAATAAACAAAAAAATAAAACTACAGAAAGAGTGGAAGTGGCACAAGGTTAGGCATACAGAACTACAGAGCAAAACCAAGGGGTTCAGAAATAGATCCACACAAACATAGGTTGATTTTTGACAAAATTACCAAAGCAATTAAATGCATAAAGAAAATTATTTTTAATAAATATTACTGGATTAGATTTCCATACAGATTTTTAAAAATTAAACTAAAAATTCTTATTTTATAACACACACTGGAAATTATACATAGACCTAATGTATAATGTAAAATTATAACATTTCTAGAGGGGTTAAGCAAGGGGTTAAGTTTCTAGAACACAAAATATGAATGATTAAGAAAACATTGATAAGTTGAACTTGTTAAAAAATAAAATTCCATTGAGGAAATTTGAAGATCTAATTGACTTTATTAAACATTCATGAATTGGACAGCATCCCCTCTAGCAAATAGAAGGGAGTGACATAGAGCTACAGAAAAGGAAAGGTTTTAAAGATGGGGGGAAGAAATTATTAGCAGAGAATACATTGTTTTGAGTGATTAAAGGTTATATTCCTGGGAGTTAAAACCATAGTTAGGTTAGGTATTAAGTCTTAAGTGACCATTTGTGCCTGTGAACTTCTTTTTAACAAATTTAATCAAAACTTAAAATTTTCTTCCAAGAAATCACTGTTAATTTACCCAAAGGCAACCCCCAGACTGGGAGATAATAATCACAGCATGAGACAAAAGACATGGATCCAGAGGATATAAAGAAGTCTCATAATTAAAAAATGAAAGTGCATGGGCACCTGGGTGGCTCTGTCAATTAAACAACTGCTTTCAGCTTGGGTCTGAACCCAGGGTCCTGGGATAGAGCCCCCGACAGACTCCCTGCTTGGCAAGGAGTCTGCTTCTCCCTCTGCCCCTCCCCGCTGCTCATTTTCTCTCTCTCTCTCTTTTTCTCATACACACACATACACAAATAAATAAAATCTTAAGAAAAAAAAAAAAAAGAAAAGAAAATATAAACAACCCAATAGAAACAGGCAAATGTTTGGGGCACCTGGATGGCTCAGTCAGTTAAGCGGCTGCCTTCAGCTCAGGTAATGATCCCAGGGTCCTGGGATTGAGCCTGGCATTGGGCTCCCAGCTCAGCGGAGAGCCTACTTCTCCCTCTCACCCTCTCTGCTGCTCTACTTGTGCTGTCTCTGTATCTCTCTGTCAAATAAATAAATAATTTAAAAAAAGAAAAGAAACAGGCAAAGATTTTGAAAAACCACATGGGCAAAAAAGATACGCAAATGGTCAAGAAACACTTGAAAAATATGCTCAATATCCTTAGTCGTCAGTGAAAAACAAATTAAAATTACAAAGAAATGACACTACGTATATTTTTTAAAGACTGATAAGGAAATAAAGACTGAAAACTGGTGGTGGTGAGTGTGTAGAGCAACCAGAATACTTGCCTGGAGCTGTATTAAATGTATTAAATGAAGTTTAATTAAATGTATTAAATGAAAATTAAACCCATTCTTTTTTTTTCTTTTTTAAAGATTTTATTTATTTATTTGACACAGAGAGAGATCACAAATAGAGAGACAGGCAGATAGAGGAGGGGGGAAGCTGGCTTTTTGCTGAGCAGAGAGCCTGATGTAGGACTCCATCCAGGACCCTGAGATCATGACATGAGCCGAAGGCTAAGGAAGGCAGAGGTTTAACCCAGGGAGCCACCCAGGTGCCCAGTGCTGGTGAAAATTAAAGCCAATCACAGACCGAGTGGTCATTGTATTTGTGTTGCCCCAGAAACACAAAACGGTGGTCATTGTAGAAGGAGGAAATGTTTGAAGGCTCTAGGCTCTTCACAGAGACAAGTTAAAAAAGAATATCTTGGGCGCCTGGGTGGCTCAGTGGGTTAAAGCCTCTGCCTTCGGCTCAGGTCATGATCCCAGGGTCGTGGGATCGAGCCCCACATCGGGCTTTCTGCTCAGCAGGGAGCCTGCTTCCTCCTCTCTCTCTCTGCCTGCCTCCCTGCCTACTTGTGATCTCTGTCTGTCAAATAAATAAATAAAATCTTAAAAAAAAGAAATATCTTTATATCCTAGTACAGATATGACCTCTTCTATTAATTTTTCATTCATTGGCCACCAGTTTCTTCTACAAAGCTAGACAAAGTATTCCCTCCTCCTTTATAAAAGCCTAGTATGTCTCATCATCTTGCTGAGCAATGGAGTTTTACAGCAGCATCCAAGACACACATTCCTGGCTGGCTGTGTTTTCAAAACACTCTGTGGGTATTCCTATGACAGCATGGTTATTATAATTTACATTTAACCTATGTATGCCTACATGCTCCGCTAGTTAACTATCAAAAGGATGTATGTTAACTTTTATTTTTTTTATTCCACAGCACCCAGCATAATGCTTGGCACACAGTAGATACAATGAGGTGAAGGAAGGAAGGGAAGGAGGGAGGGAGAAAGAAACAGCCCATATTGTTTAGTGTTTTATCTGCTTGAATACTTTTCAGAATCTAAGGTAAACAACATCTCTATATAATTATGAAGACGACACAATTGAAAGGAAAATAAATCTGCCTCCCAAATACTTAACACTGCCCACTAGGTTCATTGTTAGCTAATTATCCGGTTAACTTGACATTTATCCAGAAGCCTGGCTACAAGCTGAAAGTCAGTTTGGACAATAGTAGCAGCTATTTCATAGGGATTTTCACAAGTGTTCATTTGTGCCTGTGTGTGTGAAATTCCTGCTGTGATTCCGGTTTGAGGACCAGCCATATGCAAAATCCCAGCTGAGCCACTGTCTTCCCAAACCAGTCTTCCAGCCAGATGCTTAAGTAAATGGGGCTAATTGCTCTAGGTTCTCCTTTCAGCCTCCAAACCCACAGCTAGTGTGTTGGTTCACAACCGCGGGAGTCCCATGGTGAAACTGGAAACTGTCCCAGGAAGAGTAGACCGCCTCAGGCATAGGTAGCAGGTTTAACAAGGAAGGAACTTGCACACAAGGCTTGTCTTCAATGACGCAAGGCAAGATCTCCCTATCTGTTGCCGGGGTCTTAGAAGTTTATGCAGAGGCCTTAACTGGGTTCGGTCACACGTAAGATCTCGAAGTTCTCAACAACACCTCCTTCTCTCAAAGCTGTGTCCTTCGAACAGCTCCTCCTATGCTCCTACACTGGGAATGGTCGGCGAAACGTACAGGCCAAGGACAGAGTGGGTGAGAAGCCTCCAATGGCTGGTATCCAGCTCACCTGTCAATTGGATGGTCACATAGTCACATCCATGACCTCCTCCAACAGGGAACATAAACTGTCCTTGGATTCCATACCACGATTGCTCAACAGACTAAATGTCTGAATGCACCTTGTGAATCCCTCTTAATGTGCCCTCAAAGTTCCTCTTTTCTGGATGTGCTGGAGTTAATAGAGAAGAGAGAATCTAACTCTACAGCATATTCCCGACCACTTATTTGTTGCCTCAAAATTAGAGTCATGACTGAAACAGAAAGGGCCAGGCAGTCATTACTTCAGCAAACAAGAAATAAAGAGAGGGGTGCCTGGGTGGCTCAATCATTTAAATATTGCCTTTGGCTCAGGTTATGACCGTGGAGTCCTGGGATCAAGCCCTACCTTGGGCTCCTGCTCAGCGGGAATCTTGCTTCTCCTTCTTCCCCTCCCTTGCCCCTCGCCCTGCTCTCGTGCTCTCTCTCTCTCTCAAGTGAATAAAATCTTTTTAAAAAACAAATAAATAGAAAATGCCACTACTACAAACAATACTTTTTATTTCATAGTATCCTAATCATTTCTATAAATTCATGAGATAAAACTATTACATTCATTATCCAAATGAAGAACATGAAACTAAGTGAACAGAGAAGCATTCCAGTCATAAAGTGTACCAGTCTGGAATTAGAAGTGATCTTAATGTTCCCCTAGTTGAACCTTACTTTAAAAATAAAGAAGCTTGAGGGAAGTAATAAATATTGTTGCATAACTGAAATGATGAAAATGCTCTCTCTGCTGCAGAAACACTAATAGTGATTTCACTTCTAAGAGAGACAGACTCATCTAGGTTCCACAGGAGGGGTAAGCCTGAGTTATACCCATTCTGTTTTTCAAAAACCTGCAGTTACTGGTTTTCTGCCTAGAAATATCCTTTCTTAGATACCTACATAATATCTCACTTCATTCATGTCTTTGCTCAACAAATGTTACTTCCTAAGTGGGCCTCCCTAACACCCATTTCAAAATAACAGTTTCTGTCCCTTTCTATCCCTTTATCCCATATTACTTTCTTCATAACACTTATCATGTCCTAACATCATAGTTGTATTTATTTGTTAACCTGTTAATTTTCTATATCCCCCTCTAGGATGTTTAAGTGTTATGGAAAGGCAGGGACTTTGTCGCACTCCCAGCTGTATCCCTGGCCCTTTACAACAGTGGCTCACTCAGATTTAAACACTCAGTGATGATATTGCTGAAGGTGATGGATACTTGAGTTTTCTGAGTATCTCATAAAGGTCGCTGTTTGTAACAGCGCACTCTAACACCATCTCCATATGTCCTTATGCATGCAGGCACATACATACAACGCCCACACTAACACACATGTACAATAGCACACATACATAATACTTTTTGTCTTTATTTAATTCAGCAAATATTAAGTCTCAAGATTTCCACCAGGTTCTGCTCATTTGGGTACAGTATGTTATGGAAGGGAAATGACTCAAGACATGCTCTTTGCCCCCAGTGAATCCGCTGGCTGGGTATAATGAAGGAGCAGAAAACATCCTCTGATGCGGGCTCACCATCACTGACTGCGTAACTCTGTGGTGTTTGATGATAGAATTTTGTAGAAGCTATTACAGAGGTAATAAGGTATTGCCTTACAACACCTTGAAAAGAGATCTGGAAAGTTTGGCACAAGGAATTTCGGAAGAGATCAATGAGCATTGTTTAAACGAGTAGAGAAGAAAGAAGAAAAACATTCTTGATAGAGAAACAATGTCCAAGTTCCTAAAAGACTAAATACGTGGAGGCAAGTTCACTGAATGAATATGTTAGTGGTAACTTCTGGCAGTATATGAGTACCATTCATAGACATTTGGAATTTAGTTTCTTGCTAATGAGATGCCATCGATGATTTTGCCTAAGGGAGAAACATGAAACAGTAATTTTGTAGTGTTTATGTAACATCAGTCATCTTCTGAAAAAATTGACATGTTATTTAATCCTCTCAATATATTGAGAATAAGATTGTAGGATTGAGGAAACAAATTCTCAGAAAAGATAAATAATCTGAAAGGGTAAAACAGCTCGTAGGTGCACAGAATAGTTTTAAAACAAATCTTCTGATATGGGGTTTAGGGTTTGTTCCATTCTGCCCTGAATACATCTCCAGTTTGCAACATTAATTTGGAGGCATTATTTATAAGAGAGTTTAATGAGAAAAAAATCTATGGAATTCATTTAGGTATCTTCTGCAAAAGAAAAAAAAAGGTGGAGGGGTATGAAATAATGAAATAATGAGGGCCTGAACCAGAACAGAGGAATGGAAATGCAAGGACAGATGGGATAGGTAGTGTGAGGTTATTACACAGACCACTGGACAGCTGGGTATTTTCCCTCTGGGGTAGTTCAATTTTGAAGAAGGAAATAAAAGTAAATTGCATTCCATTATTATTTATTTATTTGGTCAACTAGCTTAAGGGAAGAAAAATGAAAATAGCAGTCAAATGTAAAAGCAGGTGCCAAGAAAGACTTTTAAAAGAAATGGGCACTGTATTTTTTTTCTTTGCTTCTCTATCCTTCTTTAAAAAGAGACATAAAAGCTTTCGGTGTTTGTAGGTTTCCAAATCCACCCACTTACACCTGTTCAGAAACATCTGTTTTCTTGTAAAATGGAAAGTGCAAAAAATAAAAAGGCCAGCTAATAATAACATGGTGAAGAGAAAAACTTTTTGTTATTTAGTTTTATTTGGTTTTTCTAAGCTAAAAACAAGGTAATCTCTAGAATGATATACTCTTAGAACTAAACTATATATTTTTAGTTAGCTCTCATCATTAATTTGAATTCCTTGGATTCCTTGAATTTCCTTATTTGTGAATGTAGGTAGTGCCTTCATTATTTTCATATAGTTTTATCGATATGTGCATATTCTGGGTATTTTATGTCATTGTTTTAATTTATATATATATATACATATATATATATAACAAAGCATTATATATACACATATATATAGCATAAAATATATTCTGATATATATATGCATATATATATAGAGAGAGAGATACAGAAATAGAGAAATAATGAATTCTATTATCTCAGAATATATAATCAAAACTGCTGACATCTTTTATTTTGGGTTTGCAAAGCCCCTAGCAGTGCTAAATCAACGGTAATCTAGCACGATAATGACTCTTAGCAAGTGAATATCTAGCTAAGAAGATGCTATATTGGACCTACGAAATGAGTGAAGGACAGAGCCATATTAAAAGCAGGAGAGAGAGCATTCCAAAGTTACTAAGAGTAATGATTCTGAGGCCAGGATAAGCCTGGAATTTTCCAATGGGTATAAAAGCCCAGTGTGAAAGAGGTGACAGGAGCAATGAGAGAGGACACTGGAAAGATCAGCAGGAACATGATCACACTTGCCTTGGAGCCCGTGGGGGAAATATTGTTTTCTATTTACAGTAGAAATGTATTGGAGTATCTTATTCAAGAGAGTAACAGCTCTAATATATGTTTCTAAAAGTATATTCTGATGACTCTGTGGTTAATGAATGTAGGAAGCAGGGGTAGAAGCAGGAGACCAGTCAAATGTTTTAACAATAGAGCTTACAGCTCTAAACTCATTTTGAATTGGCCCATGTTGCACAGAATTTCTTCCATTTTAAAAAAGTAAAAAAATAATCTGAGGTGTTTTTGAATGATGATTAACTTGATTAAGTAAAATATACTTAAAAACTAGAATTTTTCTACGCAATACACAATACACAAAATTTCCTTTAGACATTAATAGTCATTTTACTCATAAAAAATATTGACAATATAACACACCAAACAGTTGCTCATTTATGTGATCTACTCCTTATAAAAGCTACTTACTGTCCTATTGTATCATATATATGCTTTTAAATACATTGAATTGCTGTTATTTTAGATGGTTTATTTAAGGATTGTGTCAAAAATATAAATTGCTATAAATTCAGGCCATTTAAGCACAGAAGTGTTTGAGCTGACTTACTTCCCATGTCCATGAGACTTAGGTAATAGGTTTCCTTGTCCATGAGTAAAATATAGCTGAGCCATTTGATAGTAAACTTGGCTAATGCTTTTAAATGAAAGTGTATTTTCAATCTAGAGAAATGCCTATTTAGTTGGAATAATGTGAACAGTTTACATTTTCTACTAAAGTATGTTCAAACTTTAGTAGTGCTTGTGTAATGAGCTAGTCTACATTAAGCTCTAATAATGGTTTGCTGCATGATCATCACAATGATAATGTGTGTAATTTATCACACCTGCCATCGATGGAGCTCTAAGAATTTCACAAACAGCCCCTCATTAATCTATTCATTTAGCTCTTTTCCTCTTGAAAGTTTCTAAAGCTATTTAAGAAATTATGCACCAACCATGGCCAAGAGAAAGGTCCTGTAGCATTCACTAAAAAAGAAATAGATGAGGTACAAGATCACAAAGATGATAAATTCCAAGTGAAATTACCTGGAGAACGGAGACAATCAAATGTGTAAGAGATTCTTGTTTTGTTAAATTGGGCAAACACTAAAATATTTAGATCAGTTCCCTCATTTTAGAAGTTAGGAATCCTGTCCAGCTTCTTATTCATCCACTGCCTCTGGAGGCTTGAAGCATGCTGAAGACCTAGACATCCATCACTCTAAAAGAAATCCTTGGGTTGCTCTAGTGCTGTGTAATTACACATTCAAAGACTGATTCCTATGTATCTAAAACTGATGCTATGTTTAGAGATAATATAGGTGGTGTTCTAAAATATTCTGAAATAGTGTTTATATTGTTTAGTCATAAATCACAAAGTGTATTCTGATATATTAGTTAATGTTTATGTTCTTGGTTCTGTGAAAAATTTACATGACTGGAGCCATTTTTTTTAAGATTTTATTTTATTTATTAGACAGACAGAGATCACAAGTAGGCAGAGAGGCAGGCAGGAGAGAGGGGGGAAAGCAGGCTCCCTGCTGAGCAGAGAGCCCGATGCAGGGCTCCATCCCAGGACCCTGGGACCAAAAGCAGAGGCTTTAACCCATTGAGCCACCCAGGCACCCCTGACTGGAGCAATTTTGAAATAGAGTTGGAGAGGCTTCTGTAGAGAAACTGTCTTACCTGCCTTTGTTTGAACTGGGACAGAATTTTTGGACTGGGGTCACCTGGGTGGCTCAATAGGTTAAGTGTCCGACTCTTGATTTCCTCTCGGGTCATGATCTGAGGATTCTGAGATTGAGCCCATTATCGTGCCCCACACTGGACGTGGAGCCTGCTTAACAATCTCTCTCTCCCTCTCCCTGTCCCCTTCCCCATCCCTCTCAGAAACAAACAAAAAAACCTTTT
The DNA here is from genome assembly GCA_004024625.1 of Mellivora capensis. NCBI lineage: Eukaryota > Metazoa > Chordata > Mammalia > Carnivora > Mustelidae > Mellivora > Mellivora capensis. Next base: position 12,997 of record PISX010003590.1, read on the forward strand.
GGACTGGGCAAAACAGCAGTTGTTTCACACAATTGATTGAGAAGTCAGTTGGACAAGGAGCAACCTGATCAGAAGACTTTGGTTGTAGAATAGTTAAATAACACTTGCCAGGAATAGTTTCATTTGCTAACACCAATAGAACAGTCGATCAGTGCGTAACTCAAAGCAGCTCAGTCTGTTAGTGCCAACTGACATTTTTTTCTTTTATCCAAGTCATTAAATTGCCCCCCTTTTGTTTTCTTCCTAAAAAAAAAAAAACCTGCTTTCATCCTACAAGCAGAAACACTATTGGGGTTTCCATCTGAATCTGTTCCTCAAATTGTGTTTCTTTGATCCCAAATAAATGCTCATTTGTCTCTCATTGTGGCTCTTTATTTTCAGGATAACAGTTGGCAGAAAACGTTAGGCGAGCTAGAATGTTAACAAGCAGCAAATAATTGTTCTTTAATCTTAGTATCTCTTCACATATCTATTTATGTTACCAGATTATTGATTTTGTAAGTACTCACAAAAAGCTTTCATTTGACAGAGGTTATGTAACTTTCACAAAACTCATACCCTTAATCCAAGGTTTCTTCAAGGATAATAATAAAAATGTTTTCAGGGACTAGAAAAAGGAAGGAATGAATAGGCAGAGCACAAAGGACTTATAGGACAGTGAAAATACTCTGCATGATACCATAATGTGGATATATGTAGTTATACATTTGTCCAAATCCACAGAATGTACAACAGCAAGAATGAACTATGATGTAAACTCTAGACTATGGATGATTACGATGTGTCAAGGTAGGTTCACCAATTATAACAAATGTTCCACTTTGGTGGGGGATGCTGATAATGGGAGAGATTAGGCATGTGTATATGGGAAATTTCTGTACCTTCCTCTCAATTTTGCTGTGTATCTAAAACTGTTCTAAAAAAATAAAGTCATAGGTGACTGGGCCTTTCAGCCAACTGGGGGCGGGGGGTGAGGGTGGGGACAGGGCTTCACCACCTCCAAGGTAGAGATCTTCAGGAAAGCTGCCAGATCACAGTGGAGGTGATCCAACAGCTAGATCATCTAGTGCTTGGGGACTTCAGCAGCCCAGAGGTTAGGACTTTGCAGAAGAAAGCCATCCCCCTTGCAGACAAGCTTTGAACCATGGACACAAACAGGGTAGAGCCCATGGAGTCAGTACTGGAGGACAGATGACTATACTTGAGATCCTACAATGTGACAGAAGGCAACTATGCTGAAAACCTTCTACAAGACTTCCATCCAGTTATGGGTGTGTGTTGGGGGGGGTTGCTTTCCCACTATAGGAGATATTTCTGTGTGAAAGCTGGGTGAGCAAGAGCCCTTCTTACATGGCCGTGTAGCTATTCTGGAAAAGGGTATCCTGTCAACATGTGTAAACACAACTTTAACACTTTGCTATTATGAACACTAATGCTCGCACTTCTTTTAGTCACCTGAAAAAAAAATTAATGGTTAAGTATTTTTTAGTTACTTACTCTTCTGAAGACAGAATTGGGAAAGATCTAGCCAGAAGAGGGAATGAGTTCCTAATGCTAGTGGAAGTAAAGAACTGTCGATTTCCAAGGAAATGGCTCAAGTATTTACTCACAGGCTGTTCGGTACGGAAGATGTTATTCCCTTAAGCTCCCCCCAGAAAGACTATCTACTAAACTGTATTTAAGTGAATTTTCACGCTTAAATAACTGTGGACATTGCATCTGGTCACTGTCACAACATGAATTGTTCTTTTTTAGTTACTGTTTCGTGGACCTGAGCAGCCTTTTATCCTTACCAAACACACTTGAATTTGTTCTTCGGTACCCACTCTGTTCTGAACAGAGACTTAACTTTCTTTGAAGGTCTGAAAAGTGTTCGCAGTAGACTACAGTTTAAGAAATCCTAACCAGAACTATCCATTCCATAAGGTGATGCATGCAAAAGAAATTCTAGTCACACCTATAGATTCTCTTTCTGAAAAACAAACATCATAAAAATAACCCTAGGAGAGCTAACAATACTGTTTGTATACTAAATTTTGCTAAAAGGGTAGATCTTATGTTAAGTATTCTTACCATATGTAAATAAAAAAGGAGAGTACAAGAAAATTTAGGGAAGTGGTGGATATGTTTGTGGCCTTAATGCTGATAATGGTTTCATGGGTGTTTGCTTAACCTCAAACTCACTGACCTGTATACATTAACTAAGTACAGCTTTTTACATGTCAGTTATACCTCAATAAAGTACTTTTAATGAAATCTTAATTAAAAACAAATTCAAAACATAATTTAAGGGTAAAAATAAACATTCACCTTTACTGAAGAAAGCAAAGTAGTTAAAAACAGATAATTATGGTTTATACTTAAAAAGTATTCCCCTAACAAAAAGAATTTAACTTTTCAAAGACATTCACTATAGGATTTATATACACATCACTTTATATATCCCTATTTAAATTGAATATTTTATATTAAATATTATTTAAAACTCATATGATTGGAAATAGTTTATACTGGAAAAATATTTAGATTATTATTTAAAAGTACTGTTTGGATGCAGTTGAGAAGCTGGAAAGCTTTGTGAGGAAGTCTTTGTGAGCAGATGCTTCCAATTAACTATATAAATGTCAAAGCAAGCATCCATCTATAGGTGAAAAGGTTTAGATAGAATAGAATGTCCTCTTAATTACAAAAGGACTGTCCCATTTGGAAATGGCATATGTTGATACATTTTCTGACTGACTGGAATCAGAGCACCTACTTGGTTGCTTAATAATGTTACTTAAAATTTATCTCAGGATTAGCACAAGGCATGACTTCCTTATTTTCTATGGATATCAGAATTGTCTGCAATAGAAAGCCTACAAAATAATTCAAAATTTAAGTAATTCTTAGGCCTGGCTACAAGCCTAAGGATGTTTGATCTCAAAGAATATTAATTGTGAAGATAATATTTAACAAACACCTGTGTAGACACCACTCTGCTAAAATTTAGCCAGCTTATATGTTATATAAAAGTAATTTTTATTATGAAACATAACATAAGGTCGAGTTTCCTAGAAATTCTTCTTGCATTCCTTTGCTCTCCTTTTCAAAAGATATTAAATATGCTTAATTTTGCATTTGTCAACAGCATTTATGGCTGTATATGTTTACCTCTATCTCTACTCCTATTAGGGATGAATTGCATTATTTTATATGCTTTGAGTTTTACATAAATGCTATCCTGCTATACACAATTTTTTTGCAACTTGTTTTTTTTTTGGCCATGATTTTGTGTTCTTTATATTCACCTTTGTTGATATATAGTTCATTCATTTAAATTCCCTTTAGTATATCACATTATGGATATCTTATAATGTGTTCATCAATTCACTGATTGGCAAATACTGAGATGTTCTTCTATCATAATTCAACAATGTTCCCTTCTGTTTAGATTTTTTAACCATATGCATGTTTCTCTGGAAATTGTTTTCACATTTACCTTTACTAGATGTTGTCAAATTGATCTAAATGCATTTACTACTATATACTTCATCAAAAGAATGATCATTTGTTTGGTTTCACTTTCTTGTTTTTTTAGATTTTCTTTTTAATTTATTTGACAAAGAGAGAGAGAGGGACAGAGAAACAGGGAAAGAGAAAGAGAGAGAGAGAGAGAGAGCAAAACAAACAGCGGGAGCTACAGACCCCCCACTGAGCAGGGAGCCCAGAGCATGGTGGGTTCAGTCCCAAGACTCTGGGATGATGACCTGAGCTGAAAGGCAGACACTTAACTACTGATCCACCCAGGTGTCCTGTTTGGTTTCATTCTTAACTACACATATTATTGTTATATAAATTTTTATAAAGGTTTTAATTTTTGCATGATGTATATTATCTTATTAAGTATAAATTATCCTGTTTTCTAAGAAACATGAGCTTTCTATATTTTTTGAGCAAATAGCTGTCCTCTGATAGGATCTTTATCATCTTCTCTTAGATTGTTTTTATTTTTCTTATAGATTTCTAAGATATAAATATATTCTGAGTAAAATATTGAGTGGCAACAAAAGCTAATAGACTTTTGGGAATAAAGATACAGAAGTGTGCAAATCTTTCGTGATAAATATATAACCTTAAATACATTAAATAAGGCAAATATATATGGAAAGATAATTCTTTGAACTGTATGAAAGACTAAGCATCATAAAAGTGTTAATTTTCTCCAGAGAATCTATCAATTCAATGTAATTCCAATCAAAATCTAAACAGTACTTTTTAAAATGATACTTGATAATCTGATCCTAAAATTCATATTGAACATGAAGAATCAAAAATAGCCAAGAACATTCTGCAGAAGGAAAACAAGCTGGGAAAGTGTATCAGCCACCATCCATGCATCACTCCAGGTCCGTGTGACCTCCCACTCTTGTTGTAGCTACTTCTGAGGCATCTCACTGTGTATGTGTTCCAACCTGACCACACGTCACTTCAGGACTTGCATTATCCTTCTTGCCTCCTGCCTCAGTGATTCCCTGTTTCATGGCAAGTTTGTTCAGCTCTGATACACAGACAACATGAAAGAGTACAAGAATAAATGCTAGATGAATTATTTCCCCTTTCCCCTGAATGGACTGTAGAGACTCAATGAGACTCAATGTTTTCTGCTTATTGAGAACAGTCCTATATATCCATCTATCAGTTACACCTAAGGGCTCACCCTCCTTCCTTGCATCATGTCACTTGTCCCTTACTTCTCCTCCAAGGGATCACATTTCTCAGTAAAGTTGTAGGATACAAGCTTTCCACTTTAGGCTCTGCTTCTTGGGAAACCCATAATTAGACACAGGAACTGGTCTATAAGATAGCCAAAGTTATCACAAAGCTATGGTTAAGACAATCTGACACTGGTGCGGGCAATGACAAGCACACCAAAAGGATGGACTAGAATGACTTTAAAAAAAAAATTCACACATAAAAAGAAATTTAATAAATTATATAGAAATGTCGGGACGCCTGGGTGGCTCAGTTGGTTGGACAACTGCCTTCGGCTCAGGTCATGATCCCGGAGACCCGGGATCGAGTCCCGCATCGGGCTCCCAGCTTCACGGGGAGTCTGCTTCTCCCTCTGACTTTCTCCTCGCTCATGCTCTCTCACTGCCTCTCTCTCAAATAAATAAATAAAATCTTTAAAAAAAAATTATATAGAAATGTCATAAATTACTGGGGAAAAGACATATTATTTAATAAATTACGAGAAAGCAAGTTTTTTTAAGATTTATTTATTTATTTATTTATTTGACAGAGAGAGAGAGAGAGATCACAAGTAGGCAGAGAGAAAGGAGGGAAGCAGGCTCTCTGCTATTCAGGGATGTGGGGCTTGATCCCAGGACCCTGAGATCGTGACCTGAGCCAAAGCAGAAGCTTAACCCACTGAGCTACTGAGGTGCCCCGCAATTGTTTACTATGTGGGAAAAAATGCTTCCTTACACCATAGATAAAAGTCTTTTTTTTTTTTTATGAAAGACCTGAATAGGAAAAGCAAATCTTTAAACCATACATAGGAAAAAATGGAGACTAGGATATTGAATATGGAATGGTTCCTTTTATCTATATAAAAATGCAAACCCTAAAAGAAAAGATTGATAACCTTGCCTAAATTGAAATAAATATTCTGGTCCATCAAACAACATTATAACAAAAGGACAAAAAAAGCCAAAGATTGAAAGATAAAGACCACGTGTAAAATAAATAAAGGCTTGGTATCCAGAATCCATTTATCTTATTGATATCTTGTAGATAAAAAAGAAATGTGTAAGAAAAACAACCTAACAGGAAAACAGTGACATATATGAATAGTTATTTAACAGAAGAGGATAATGAAATGATCAAGTAACATATTAAAAGATGCTAATTCTAAAGAATGATTCAGGATATAAAAACTGTATGCATAGTATTGGTATGAGCATGTTTGCGTGTGTGTGAATGTGTGTGGGGGGGGGCTGTTTCATTCCTGATTGCACATACTATTGTTAGATATCTAATTTTCGCACAATCTATGTGAAATTATTCCCTTTTTATAAGCAGGAACATCATTTAATCCTCATAAAGTTACATACAATAAGTATAATTAGTGTGCCATTTCATTGCTACAGAGTCCCAGAAAAATCAAGTAACACCCAAAATCATATAGCCAGAGAAGGTCAATGCCAAGTGACAAAAGTAAGGAATCTGCCTGCAGGCCTTATTCGTTTTTCTTCTTTTTCTTTTTCTTTTTTGTAACCACTATGCTGTTCTCACTATACTATGAACAGTGGTAAAATTGTTTCTTCTTTCCTAATTCTAATACCTCTTATTTCTTTATCTTTTCACTACCAGGCTTATTAAGATAACTGATACAATGTTAGCAGATAAGCTCTAATATCAGGCATCCATTTTCCTATTTTTTCCTTTCCTATTTTTCCTATATTTCCTTTCCTTTCCTATTCCTAACATTAAACGAAACATGGCTAACATGTCAGTCCTAGGAATGACATTTGTTTTAAAATTCTCTTAGAGCAACTATAGAGCATAGTAATAAAGGACAGTGGGTCTAAAACTGAACTACAGGAAATTCAAACCTGGTTCCTCTCTTTATCCTCGATATCTAAATTCTCCATTTTTCTGTTACTTTATGAAAGTGGAACTAAAGCTACCTACAAGAGTTATCACGGGTTAAATAAGCTAATACACCTAAAGTACTTAGAACAGTGCCTGGCATATACTACATACCCAATAATATTACTTGCTATAGCCAACATTACAATCTTGGGCACACCAGACTGTGATAAATATGAAGTTTATCTCATTTTATCATGATTACTTATATAGTTGGATTTATTTCTTATATATTTATATTTGCTATTTACCCAACTTTTCAAAGTATTTCCCCCTCCCTTCTTACATTTGACTGGAATTATCAAGTTTCATTTATTTTGTTTCTCTCCATCCATATAACCTTCTGGAAGTTATATGTTCGATATATAAAATATATGTTATACATAACTAGGATTTTTACTTAAAATTTACTGAGCACAACAATCTGGGGGCTTTGGAGGGGTGGGGGGGTGGGAGGTTGGGTGAGCCTGGTGGTGGGTATTAAGGAGGGCACATATTGCATTGAGCACTGGGTGTGGTGCATAAACAATGAATTCTGGAACACTGAAAAGAAATTTAAAAAATAAATAAAAATTTTTTAAAAATTTACTGAGCACATTTGATTTGATGCATTCTAAGTCAATATCAGTATCTCTCACTTTATCCTACAATAAAAGACCTTAGTAACCATAAATCTGATTGTCTCTACCATCTTAAATACTTTTTGTTTTCTTGTATTCAATATCAATCTATTTTTATGTTTCTAAAGTGAATGTGCACACACACTCACACACACATTGATTTAGATTTATTTACATGGTTACCAGTTTCTTTTTTCCCTAATTTTCTCTTGCTTTTCTCTTTTCTGAGACCAATTTCCTTCTTCTCCAAGAACTAACTTTCCCTTTTGTCAGTGAGGATTATCACAGTGGGCTAAGTGTAGGGACTGGTCAACTATCTTTGACTCCAGGGTGGTGACTTCTTTGTCAAATATCTTTGTTTGTTGCAAAACTTTCTTTTGCAATGCTATTTACCTGCTCCTGAACAATGCCACACAAGTCACTGTAGCTTTAACGTGTTTTGATATTGGATAGGAACTTTTCATGTGCTTGTAACATGTATATATACAAAATATATAATATTTATTATTCTTATTGGGTTATTTTCTCAGATCCATTTTGGACTTATTTGATTGATCCTGTTTGGACTTGTACTTAATAAACAAAGTCGAAGAGAGTTAACACTTCCAAAGTTTAATCAGCTTTTATGTTTATTTTAAGAAAAAATGACTTATAGTTAAATTCATATTGTTTTCACATGATTTTTTCTTAACTATTCTTCAAATAGTTTATATATTTGATTCTTAGAGTGAATTAAATCTTCCCTTGTCTATTCTCCAACCTCTCAGTGCTTGTATAGAAAGTTTTAAATTTCTGAATGCTTAGTTCTAATTGTTTTATCATTTAGTTCCACGAACTTTTCATGTGAACAATCAACATTTGGAAAAGATGCTGATTTTGCCATCACTTTTCCAATACGTAGATCTCTCCTTTTCCTTTGGCTAAATTCTTGCAATATTTATAATTGCCAGAGCAAGGTTAAGTAAGTGTAGACATGTCGTTCTATTTGACTTCCTCCTGACTTTAAAGGAAATGCTGCGAGAAACTCATCATCAAGAGTAATGTTAACTATAGGTTTGGGTTACACACTCACCTGATTTGTATTCTGGGTAATTTTTATCTGACTTTCAAAAAATGTATATATTTAATAGTGTGGAGAGTAAGGCTCCAAAATATTTTAGATGAAATAATTGGCTAAATATGCAGAAACAACTTATTAAGTTTATGTCTCTACATTGATAGATGATGGATCCTTTATCATGTAATAGATTATTACATGTACTAGTGTTACTTGTTGAGTATATAATTCTTTAGTTCTTGTGCCACTACAGTCATGTGCTATACTGAGATTCATCTAAATATATTTCTGAAATTTGGGGTGTTTGAACACTAATAATAATAATAACAATAAATGTCATTGAATAGGCATTACTTTGACTTAGATTCTGAGCTGAGTATTTTATATGTATCATCTCAAGTAGTACTCAAAACGATCTTATTTATGTAGTAAGGCAGATGAGTAGAATGTGATTCAGCAATTTAAGAAATTCTCAATGGTCATTTGGCTAACAAGTGTGAAGAGTAGAATTCAAACATAGGTCTCTTAGATTCAAGGTCAAAGATAAAAGGTGACCAACCATTGCTATTCATCACTTCATAGGTTATTGAAAATATAAGAGAAAATATAGAGCATCACAGGGTTGCCTTACCTAAAAAGTACAGCAAATCATAGATTTTCTTTTAATATCTTCACAATATTTTACAGCATTATTGAGGTCTTACATATTTTTTCAAAACTTTTTAGAAACATAGACATAATTTTTATGTACAAAATACATGTAGCAAGTACAGTAACACAATCCAGGTTGTTACTCTGGCATCTGTCCATGGACAAGAATGAGTTTTCTATTTCTGTACTACGTGCTCTGGCTTTGGTCCTGTTAGTTTATCCTATAAAATAAGAGGGCTAGGCTAGATAATTTATATATCTCTCTAAACCTACAATTGTACAGCAGCTTATAAAGGAAAGAAGTAGCATAACACATCAGACAGAAAGGAACTGGCTATCAGAAACTGATTCTCAGTCAAATGGCTCTCCACATGTAAAACAGTAATTCCTATTTTACACTATACACAACATAAATTCAAGAGTAAAGCCTTGAAAAGTAAGCCTTAACATTTTATAGGTTTTTTTTTAAGATTTTATTTATTTATTTGACAGAGATAGATCACAAGTAGGCAGAGAGGCAGGCAGAGAGAGAAGGGGAAGCAGGCTCCCTGCTGAGGAGAAAGCCCGATGTGGGGCTCGATCCCAGGACCCTGGGATCATGACCTGAGCCAAAGGCAGAGGCTTTAACCCACTGAGCCACCCAGGAGCCCCAGCCTTAACATTTTAGAAGAAAATATTTTCCGTTATCTCAGTAAGAGAAGAGATTTTTTAAAATGGAAATTGGAGAAATCTAGAACTTAAAAAAAAGACAGGTGGATTTGTCTAAAATTACAATTGAAAACAATATATTAATATGTTCAGATATAAATATATAAAACATTAAAGTATATTAAATTAAATAGAATAGAAATATATAAATGTATTAATAGATATCCATGGCATACATATTATACACACACACAACAAATTTTTAAAATGTCAGAGATTAGGAGAATAGACTAGTATCAATGAGTAAAAGACAAAAACCAATGCAGAATGAGAGATATTTTTGGTAGATTTCAAAAAACAACTAGGATTTGGGGTGCGTGGTTGGCTTAGTTAGCTAAGTGTATGACTCTTGATCTCACCGCAGGTCTTATGCTCAGAGTAGCCCTGAGTTGGGCTCCACACTGGGCATGGAGCCTATTTAAAAACAATGACAATAACAACAACAACAACATCCACATACAATTTTTTTTTAATTAAGAAAATAGTTACTCTGCTTAATAAATATGAGGTTTCTTTTTGTGGTGATAAAAATGTTTGGGAACTGCATAAGGATACTTGTGGTATATCATTGTAAGTATACTAAATGCCAATTAATTATTCACTTTAAAATGGTTAATTTGGGGGCACCTGGGTGGCTCAGCTAAGCATCTGCCTTTGGCTCAAGTCATGATGCTGGAGTCCTGGGATCCAGTCCTTCATGGAGCTCCCAGCTTAGTGGGGAGTCTGCTTCTCCCTCTCTCTCTGCCCCTCTCCCTCCCCCTGCTCAGCTCTCTCTTGTTCATGCTCTCTCTCTCTCTCTCAAATAATAAATTTTTAAACGGTTAATTTTATGTTATATAAAATGTTCCTCAATAAAAAATTCAAATATGCTAGATGAAAAAATCCTGTTGATTTGATCACTGAAACTACTATTCTCTTAAGTTAAATTCTACCATAAAAGCAGAGAACAATTTGATTATAAGCTTAAATATAGGTTATGATCATTTTATTGTACTAAATATGGAATGAAAATTGATGACTCTGAAATTCTGGTAAGATCAAGGACAGCAAAAGTTAGAACATAGCATCTTTTGCCAGATGTCTGGCACACTAAGCAGGAGTGTTGTTTGATAAAATACTATGCACACTGGAGGAAAGGTTTGATTTCCCCCGAGACAGTAGATGACTATCAAAGTGGTTCAAAACAGCTGTGTGTTCACAGTACAAGAGTTGCTCCCACTTCCTCCTCTTTTACTTCTTTTTCTTTCCTTTTACCACCAATTTACCAGAATCCCTAAACCCAGTTAACTAGATGGATAATTCCATTATCTTACTTCCCCATCCTCTATCCCACTATCAGACACACAGGTCAATCAGATCAGATCATTCATAATGATCTTCATTTAGAGAGTTGGGCAAACAGCCCCATACCACAAAAGTTAGAGCAGGTCCTTTATGCCCTACTCCGGGCTTCCGATCACACAATGCAGATGCGATATATCTCAGTTGTGTGATTTGTATAAAAAGAATGATGATAGGGAAAGTACCTATCTTTCCAGGGTTATTGTGATATCATAAAAAAGAGTTAGTCTTCTCACACTGTAAGGACATAGTAAATTTTAGCTATTGTTATGATCACCATCATTAGCCACAGCCACAAAGAAAAGCCTCCTGCCCATTAAAGTACCGTATCTGTTTGTATGAATCTAACACTGTTTGAGTCATAAATCAGTGCAGTTTGAAGAAGAAACTGTACCGACAGGAATCTCATTCACACACACGCACACATGCACACGCACAAACTGACTGATGGTAAGTATATAAGTATTTCATAGCATATAAACTTGTGGGAGCTGGTTCAATGTGCATGGAAGGCTGTTACCTTTGTGTCGGTGCCTGAGCCTGAGCTGGAAAGGGATGTGACGCAAGAGACTTATTTGTTAAACTGGGAAGGTTGGCGCAGGGCCCCCGTGTAGGTTTGTAGCCGGCTCACACTGCTGCTCATGGCCAGTCCTACCTTGTTAATATAGGGCAGGAGCTGGCCAACTGCTGCCACAGTTCCCACCAGGTCCTCCTGCAGCTTTTCTGATTTCTGTTTCAGGAACTGTTTACTTACCTGGGAAAGGACCGCCATATCACTCGGGTTGGAAATTGGAAGGTATTAAGAGACCAGTGCAGTCTCAGTCCATCCTAGATCCAGTCACTACTCTGGTTTGTTCTCACTGTCACCACTTCCCATCCATCTTCCATTGCCAACTGCCTGTTGACTCACTAAGTTTAATACAAATATCTTTTTGGTCCCACTAACTTGGAATTCTACAGTGAAGGGGAATCTTGGAAATGAAATTTCAGCTTTGCTAAATTGAAAGAATATAAATCTGCCATAGTCCACTCCTGGTCAAGTTGGCACCATTTACACCTCTTTTAGCCATACTGAACTGAACTTACAAATAAAGACAATCATGCTTCCACCTAACATAATGCAACAATTCCACACAAAACCAAAAACATGCCAACTGTCTCCTTAAAATAGGCTATAAATTGCCTTAGTCTATTTTGGAGTGATGCCTATCCATAACTCTTCTAGCTGAGTCACATTCCCCCTTTGATATTCTGAAATGTAATACTGAGATATAAAATTAACTACTACTAATACATTTTACCATAGATGGTAGGAAAATGGAACAGGTGAAGAGAAAAAACAGTTAATATGTAGACAAATCTGTATCAAAGTTAAGAAGAAATGTGCATGACTAATACAGTGACTATTTCTATAACTGGTATCTACAACTGCATTTTTCCACTACCTGTTCTATGTTCCCTTTATCCTCAGCAAGCATGTCAGCTGGTCACAGTTACTTGTCGGATAGGTCCCACACCTTCATTCTCAAAGGGTCTGAACCATTAGCAGACCTGCCTGTGTCAGGACATTGAAGTTTTTCAGAATTTAATCACAGGATATGCAAGTATAGAGAGGCATCCCAGCAGATTGCTCTAGATTATTATAGACATATTCTTCCTCATCCCCATGGTGTAGTAGCAACATATAAAATCATATATGTGTATATATAGTTTTATCATATATAATGAATATACATACATACATACATACATGCAATCAAACAAAGGATTAGGCATAGGAATTTGTGGGAGCTGGTTAAATAGTCAATGTAAGGGCTGTTGTATACAATAGGCAGCAAGGAAGGGCAGATGGATGTGAGGTTGGTGAAAACAGTGACAAAGTGGAACCCAGGAATACAAGCTAGAACCCATGAGGATAAAGGGGAACTCACAGTAGCCCCTCACCATTTCCAAGCCACCAACTTTGGCACTGCAGGTCTTCTTCAAGACATGCAGATGCCCTTCAAACTGGAGCTAAATATACACCTGACTGAGGAGTTAAAGAAACCAAAGGATGATCCGGGTGAGCTGTGCTAGCTGGGAACTATGCATAGAAGGGAATTCTGGAAAACGTACTCTGGGCTTACCTACATTGGTGCATATGAATTCACCACATATTCTAAGGCAGGCAGAAAAAGAAAAATTAATTCTGGATTAGAATGTAGGAGGTTTCTTATCTTCTAGAATTCATGACCAGTATTGTTTTTTCCTCCCAAATCAGAGATATTCTTCCTATTTAGAAAGGAAGGACACTCTCTTAGAAGTGAAAATTTGGCACTCTGGACTTAGCTTTGCAAGTCAGTGAGTTTGTGACATTTAGTAATTTACTTCAGAACTCTAAGGCTCTGCTTCTCTACCTGTAATTGGGACAAGTAAATGTAATCTCTCTTCATTCACTGATTTGTTGATATAAGTGAGCTAATCAAATATCTCTAATGAGATAACAGATGTTGAAATATTCCCTAATTTATAAAGAGTAACATACACAGAAGAGAATTCTTAGATCTGTTTTCACTTTTGTGAATAAAGACAGATGATGTAATCAGAACTGCAGATTATATAATTGATCTTAATTCCTATGTAGCCTCAGCCCATGTCCTTACAACATTTTTCCAACATTTCAACAAGCTGCTGGCTTTACTTGTGAGGCACTTTCTTTCCATGTGATGAGCAGGAGGAAATGAAATCCATTATAGCCCCATGTAGGTGGTTAATTTGTTTGAACTGTCATTTAGCTGGGCCTGTGCTACCCTCTTAATGATCTCCCTGATGGAATGCAGTGTGACTCTTGCATGTTACCTGTCACCAAAGCAGCTGTTTCCAAAGGGGCTATTTGCTTTTATTTTATTGATTAGTATCCTTCCATACTTTAATGAAAAAAAATCATAAAATAAAGAAAAATCCTAGAAAAAAACATATAGGAGGTAAACTCCTTGATATCAATCTTGGCAATGATTTTTTGGATTTATACCAAAAGCAAAGACAGCAACAGCAAAAACAAACAAGTGGGACTACATCAAACTAAAATCCATCCATGCAACAAAGGAAAGCCTCAACAAAGTGAAAAAGCAACCTATAAATGGGAGAAAATATTTGTAAATCATATATCTGAAAAGAAGTTAATACCCAAAATGTATAAAGAATACATAACTCAATAGCAAAACAAACAAAAAAGAAACTAACAAAAACTGTTAAAAAAATGGGCAGAGGCACCAAATAGACACTTCCCCAAAGAAGACATGTGGTCAACAGGTATATGAAAAGGTGTTTGACATCACTAATCATCAGGGAAATGCAAATCAAAACCACAGTGAGATATCACTTCATCCCTGTCAGGATAGCTATCATCAAAAGACAAGAGACAAACCAGTGTTGTTGAGGATGTAGAAGAAAGAGAACTCTCAGGCACTGCTGGTAGGAATGTAAATTGGTGGCCACTATGGAAAACAGTATGCAGGTTCCTCAAAATATTAAAAATAGAACTACCATGTGATCTAGCAATCCCACTTCTGGAGCACTCTCATGTTCAATAGCCAAGACATGGAAACAACCTGAGTATCTGTCAATGGGTGAATGGCTAAAGAAGATTCAGAGTGTGTGTGTGTGTGTGTGTGTGTGTGTGTGTGTGTTTAGAGAGAGAGAGAGAGAGACTGGGACAGAGACAGGGAGAGTATTCATCCTTGAGAAAGAGGAAAATACTGCTGTTTAAGACAATAGGAATGAACCTTGAAGGCATTATGCTAAGTGAAATAAGTCAGAGAAAGACAAATACTGCATTGTGTCACTAGCATGTGGAATCCTAAAAAAAAAAAAAAAGTCAAGCTCATAGAAATGGAATAGAAAAAGTGGGTTGCCAGGGATGGGGGTGCAAGGGAGAGGTTAGCAAAAGTTAAAAACTTTCAGCTTTAAGATGAATTAAGTCTGAGAATCTAATTTATAACGTGGTGACTATGGTTGACAATATTGTATTATATAATTGAAATTTGCTAAGAGAGTAAAACTTAAATGTACTTACTAAAAAAATATGTGAGGTGATAGATATTAATTAACTAGATGGGGGTGTGGAGGGAATCCTTTCACAAATTTGAAAGCATACGCACACACACCAGGCACTAGGCCAAGCACTGTGGATGAAGTCTGAAGTGAAGGTGACTGTTAAAATGAGAAGAAACAAAGAGGGCCACATAATTTGCTGTCTATAAAACTCAGAGTCTAGTAAGGAAAAAACACACAATACCACAAATGAGATAAGAGAAAGAAATTGTTACTGGAGCCTGTACCATGCTGTCTTGGTGATCACAGCTTTGTAGTAAAGCTTGAAATCAGGCAACGTGATGTCCCCAGTTTTGTTTTTCTTTTTCAACATTTCCTTAGCAATTCAGGGTCTCTTCTGGTTCCATCCAAATTTTAGGAATGCAAGTTGGTGCAGCCACTTTGGAAAACAGTGTGGAGATTCCTTAAGAGATTAAAAATAGAGCTACCCTATGACCCTGCAATTGCACTACTGAGTATTTGCCCCAAAGATACAGATGTAGTGAAAAGAAGGGCCATCTGTACCCCAATGTTCATAGCAGCAGTGGCCACAGTCGCCAAACTGTGGAAAGAACCAAGATGCTCTTCAAGAGACTAATAGATAAAGAAGATATGGTCCATATATACAATGGAATATTATGCTTCTGTCAGAAAGGATGAATACCCAACTTTTGTATCAAAATGGATGAGACTGAAGGAGATTATGCTGAGTGAAATAAGTCAAGCAGAGAGAGTCAATTATCATATGGTTTCACTTACTTGTGGAGCATAAGGAAATAATGCAGAGGACATTGGGAGTTGGAGAGGAGAAGTGAGTTGGGGAAAATCAGAGGAGATGAACCATGAGAGACTGTAGACTCAGAAACAAAAAGGGTTTGGGAGGGGTGGGGGTGGGGGGTTGGGTGAGCCTGGTGGTGGGTACTAAGGAGGGCACGTACTGAATGGAGCACTGGGTGTGGTGCATAAAAAATGGATCTTGGGGCACTGAAAAAAGCAAAAACAAACAAACAAACAAACAAAAGAAATCATTACTGGAGTCAAAAGAATGAGGATTTTGGTTCCAGGGCAATGAGGATGAAAGGCATGATGAAGAAAGATATGCTTTACCTGGACCTTGAAAAATGTTCAGAATTTCATTAAGTAGGAGTGAGATATGTGTGTTAGAGATATGACACAGGGCAGAGGAGAGAGATTATGTCTGAAAGAACCCTGAGATTAGGGACCAGGATAGCTTTAGAACTTGGTTTGTGGACATCCCAGGTAGTGCAGGGCTGTCAGTGTCCACCTACTCAGTTAGAACTTATCTAATGAGCAAAAGTGAGTCATGTGACCAGGACTAACGCTACAGAGTGGAGCTTAAAGGATTGTTCTGTCAACCATGGGGCCAGAGGAAGATACCTGGCTTATGGTAATGCTGTACAAGGGGGAAAGACTCACCGAGGGTGGAAACCATGGTCCAATAAAGGAATGGATGTGAGATGCAGACAACATAGAATGAAATAAAGACACTGTGTTGTGTCGGGCCTCTGTCCTTCTTAAATCATTACTGGTTTCCATCTGACAGGAAGTATGTTTCCCTGACCAAAAAAAAAAAAAAAAAAAAAGTAAGGTGTCAGGAATATTCATGCGACAGCATCTTTTTGAAATATTGCTGCTGAGAAAAAATGTTTAAGGCAACTACAAAAGAATTAGGATTCTGTAAGTACCCTTTGAGCCTTAGCCCCATCATTTTGGCTCCAAAGGATTTGCATTTGGAGGATCACTTCCTGACCCTCACACAGAGTGCACACAGCTCTGCTGGGAATACCTTCAATTTATCCACAGGTGAGCACAGCTGAACCATCAGCTCACCTCTCTGGCCAACAGTCAACATGACAGCATACGTAAAAATTGAATGAGTGACAACATCTCCTCCTCAAAAAACAACGGAGCCACCATCCAAAACTGTGTTCACTGAGGTGCCCCCTAACCTGTGTTTTTCTGACACCAAATTAATGCAGCATAAGAACTGGCTAGAAGCTATCCTACTCTCATCACTGGCTTCTCCCATTTCATTTTTAGCCTTATAATTTCCCAAATGTCCCATGCTGTTTTAATTATGCATGCTTCTATAATTTTGCACATGCCACATGCTCTTCTCTTTGCCTAGAGTACTGTAACCCCCCCACTCAATCTGTCTGAACAATTATTATTCCTCCTCAGGAATTCAGGCTTTCCATTAATTCTAGGGCATCTTCTCTGATTCATCGAAATCTCCTGAGAAATATTTAGACAGTTGTTCATTCCCTTATCTGTTAAAACTGTACCATGTACATACTTACAGTGTACACTTATTCACACACTGAGTCATAATTATCCATTCATATACATCCCTCAGCAAGGATATAATATTCCATAGCCATATTTTATTGTCCTCTCCTTGTTTATTCTTCACCTTATCTTTCTGTCATGCTTCCAACTCCTATTGTTTCATAGCATATAAGCATTTTTTAAAAGGTTTTATTTATTTATTTGTCAGAAAGAGAGAACAAGCACAAGCATGGGGGGTATAAGGCAGAGGGACAAGGAAAAGAGCAAGGAGCCTGATGTGGGACTCGATTCCAAGACCCTGGGGTTATGACCTGAGCTAAAGGCAGACCCTGACCAACTGATCTACCCAGGCATCCCAGCATTTAACCTTTTATAGATTAGTGTAAATCATTTTCATAGCAAGATGTGGAAAGACTTATGTAAATATAAGCATATAGTAAAACATAGTAAAAAAACATATAAATCAATAAATGTGTGAATAAACAAAGAAATAATCTCTCACGTTGTTCTGTGCAATCCTTGAGAGAGCCCCCATCATGGGGTGACCTCTGCTGTCCCAGAAGGTAGCAGAAGAGATGGCATATGGCAAGTGCTCAATCCAGCTCAGTTTAAAAATCAAACTGTAACTTTTCTTTCAGAGTACTTTTGGACACTTTGACACAACTAAATTGGCATTTCCATCTTAACTGAAACACTTATTGAAAAGAAATTTTATATGCATTTCAATGTCAATAAAATGTTATTCTGGCTGTACAGATAAACAAGAACATTTCTCAAGGTTCTTCTCAGTGTTGTCAAATAGACCAACTGCAGGTATTCTATATAACAAATATATTTTAATTTCTCATGCTAGAGAAAAAGGGTAAAAATAAGAGGAGCATGTTATGCTAAAGGCAACTGACTATCTCTTGCTCTAAAATCACTTCCCTGCATACTGTTGACCTCCTGTCTCCATTGCTTTGTCACAAAAACAAACAAACAAACACCACCACATTTTAAATTTGTTAAATTTATTAATTTAAATTTAAATATAATAAATTAAATTAATTGAATTGAAATAAAGTTAGATAAAGGATGTTGTAGTTTTCCAATTGACTTCTTGGCTTAACCATGTTGTATTGTTTATTTTTTTATAACTTGTTACTTGTGCAAATATATCTGATGAACTAAAGAGTATACACTTGTACAAATGTGTTGGAACTTCAAGAAAGATGGAAGATTGGATATTCATTATGATGGTGTAATCACACAGTGCATAGTTCTAAAATAAAATAATCCTTTGTACAGGACCCATATTTTACTAATTAATAATTTCAACAAATAATTATTGAGAACCTGCTTTGTGCCAGACCTCTGTATTAGGCTCTGAGAATAGAGCCATGAACAAAAGGGATGACATCCTTGCCCTCATTTAATTAATGTGCTAAGTAGATAATCTACAAAGAAATGTATGACTCATATGTAGGTGACAATGATTATGATGAAAAATAGATCAATGCAAGGGAAGAAAGAGAACTACTGTGCTACTTTAGATCAGTTAGCCAAAAGAAAAATGTCTCTGAAGAGGTAACACAAGAGCAGAGGAATATCTGGGGAAGAGCTTTCCTAGCAAAGGGAATAGCACACGTGAAGACTTCTGTACTGTTTTACTGAAAATTCCCTACAAATTACCTCAATTCACCTGATTGGGAAAAACTGTCAAAAGAGTTGGTGCACATAAACAGTTTCTGTCTCAAGTAATCAGAATCTCCATGTTTTCATCATGAAAGAAACTTTCTTTTTTCTTTTCTTTTCTTTTTTTGTTTGTTTGTTTGTTATTGCTGTTGTTCTAAAAGTTTCCAAGGAGACATCTGTTGAGACCAGTAATGTTGTACTGTTAGTAAGAGCTTTGAAAAGAGTAAACTTCCTTTTTGGCATCTTGCTCACTTACTGTTAGCTATCTTCCTCTTAAACAATAAAGCAATCTAATGTGAAATTGTAGAAAAATGAAATGATAAAATAAAAAAGAATCAAGTGCTATATGATGAGAGAGTTAGTAGTGGCCCAGAACACTGATTATTTGCCAATCCCAGGTGAGCAAATCCTCCCTTAAGGGAGGGGTGAAACTTGTTAATGGAGTCAGGCCAGTAGCTGTCCCTCAGAATCAAACTCCCGCCTGCCTCAAACTCCAGCAAGCATCATCCGAAATTACTGATTTTAAAGGAGTCAGTGCTGAACAGGGTTTCACTATTTATGAGGATGATGGAAAAGTTAAAATAATAGAGAAACTGAAAGTTGCACCTTTGATGGGAAAATATGCAGGATTAAAACTGTCATCATATTAGGACTAACTGGAAAATGAAAATCATTTTAGAGATTGATGACATTCATTATAGGCTTGAAATATCTGCCTTATTCCTTTAAATTTATATTTTGATCAACCACTTAGGCTGGTGATATATTAAAGTCTATTAACCTCAGTTATTTTGTCCTCTAAGTAACTTTGGGTAATGCAAGAACAACTTTAAAATTGAATGAATTTCTTTCTGCAATTTAAAATATGCTATTTGACCTTATATATTTTTAACAGAAATGCTTAGTTATTCTAAAAGTGGTTTGCTATGCCATTATATTGGTCATAAAATATTTCTGCCTGTAATGTCCCTTTTGCCCTTTCTTTTCATCATTAGCATATATTTTATACTTTCAGTTCAATGCCTGAGATCATTTCCATGGAGAGATATTCTTAGATCATTTGTGAAATTGAAATACTATGCCCAGGATAAATTCATTGATAAGAAAAACATTTAAAAACTTGAAATATCTTTTTATTGATCTTCCCAAGCTCAAGGTACAGATACAAATAATGGGGGGGGGGGATAGGAAGGGAAAGGCATTAGAGGCACAGGGAAAACATAACTGCAGACCTACTGACTGGAGAAGACAGTGAGAAGAAAAGCCTGGTACTGCGATGTGCAGCTGGGTTGCAGGACAGAGGCAGAGAGCAGGAGCCAGAGTGAGCCCTGGGGAGGCAGGTGGGCAGCCATGCTTTTGGACAGTGTGAGCCTTCTCTGTGTCTCACCAACTGAAAGGGTATTACATCACATTACCTGGAAAAAGAATTTTAAATGATCCCTTAATGAGAAAGTGAGCGATCGTTTCTTACCTCTCTGTGGCTACACTCGTTGATACTTCAGGCAGGAGATCAACTAATGAGCCTTGAAAGCTAACTATCAAATAAATGTCAGGAGAGACAAGAAAACCAGTTTTCTAACTAGTCCGAAGAACAAGTGCTGAAGGCCTGAAGGAAGGCAGAGACAAAAGGGAAGAAAAAAGTAGGATTGAAGAATCCTGGGCACATACAGGCAAAAAGCTTGAGAATGAAGATCTGAAATTCAAAGTCCCACTGGTAACGGAAAGGTCACATAACATGAGATTGGCAGGTTGAACTGCAGAGCACATGTCTCAGCAAGACTTCAGCTACTGCTTCTGTTCAGACACAGGAAACAAGCACCCAGAAAACAAGGTTTTATGTCAAAACTCCCAATTTTTAAATTTAATAATTTGAATGAATTAACACTTATTTAATATTTAATACAAATATATATTTTTTTTTATTTTTTGAGCATGACATTTCCCAGCTTTATCGAAGCATACTTCAGATGCAAAAATCATACCTTTTTACTGTATATGCATTTTGATGGGTTTGGATGAACACATACACCTGTGATACCATCACCACACTCAAGGTTGTGAGTGCACCCATCATCTCCAAAGGATTTATGTCTCCTTGCTTCTTTTTTCTTTTCCTCTTCCTTTTTTTTTTCTAAAGAATACTTAACATGAGATCTATCCTCTTAAAAAGTTCTTAAGTGCACAACATTGCATCCTACACTAGGTTGCAGAGCGGATGCAAGGCTGTATAGCAAATCCTTATCAGTATGAGATCAGACTTCAATGTGAGGTAAGTCTATATTTGTAAAATTCATCCTTTTACGTCAGGAAGGAGTAAGATAAAATTATCAGGTGGGAGGAGGTCATGAAAACTGTATATTTAATCCTAGTAAGACTATCTTTAAACTGCCCTGTGACCTTGGACAATTTAACTCCCGTTTCTTCACTTCAGTGTCCTTATCCATAAAATTAGAAGGTAGACTAGGTGATCTCGAAGGTCCCATAAAGTTCCGACATTTTATTATTTATATGGGCTCAGTAGAGATTTCACTTTGGAACTGAAGAACAAAAAGTTGATATCAATTTTGTACCAAAGCTGGGAACATAGTAAGCAATAAATAAATATTATTCTATTATTATTATTATTATTATTTCACTTTGTTCATTGCTTTCTTTCTCTCAAACAGTCTAAAATGACCACTGCTTTAGCTATATGTCTGTCATTTCTCTTAGGTAAGATGTTGTTAAAGATTAAAATTAAATTTACTCAGTCATTTCTCTGAAATAGGAAATGGAAAAATAGTGTATGCATTTTTGTCTGTTTCACTTAGCCTACAGTATACTTTGCATATAAATTTCAGGGAGGAAAATAGCCTTCGAGACCTTCAATGCATACGTGAAAGTGTATCTCTGTAGAACTATTTAAAGAAATTTTCAGGGGTGCCTGAGTGGCTCAGTCATCAAGCGTCTGCCTTCAGCTCAGGGCATGATCCCAGCATCCTGGGATGGAGCCCCGCATCAGGTTCCCTGCTCAGGGGGAAGTCTGCTTCTCTCTCCCCCACTCTCCCTGCTTGTGTTCCCTCTCTTGTTGTGTCTCTTTCTGTCAAATAAACAAATAAAATCTTAAAAAAAAATAAAGAAATTTTCAGATGGCAAAGACCCTTGCAAAGCATTAAGCTCAGGTCCTTGCCTTTAGAGAAATAACAGCCAAGACTGCAGAGTCAGATAATAACTTATGACATAATCAAAAGGAGTGATGTGACTTCTGATTTAATGTGAAACTTATTCATAAACAATGTCTTGCAGGAGCACATAGCTTGAAAATAACAAATTCTTTATTGATTTATGTATCTTTTTCCATACTTGGGAGAATTGACCACTTGTTAAGCAATGTTCAGAGTACACTGTTACTCTAAAGAACTAAAATTTATAAGGTTATATTTTTCTACTTTTAAAAATATTTAAGAAAGTTTAAAATTTTATCTATGTATATGGTTAAAATTGCTTATCAACTACAATTATTTGGTACATTTTACATTTTTAAAGCAGTCTGGTGGTGGGAACACTGTGAAATATAAGACAAGTCCTGTTCCCGTAATGAGCACAGGAAGAGAAAGTGGTGCATACGACTGTGTGCTCATGTGCACACACATTATACAGTAAGTACAAAGTGCTAAATGCTTTGAAACTAACAATCTATGCAGTCAGAGGTTAGAACAGAAAAACAGTGAAAATTAGGGACTTCTCCTGTGAAACAGGCAAGACTTGAACTAAAGCCTGAAAGATGGCTAGGATTTGGAGAGGCAGAAGAGAGAGTGGAAGGCCGTTCTTAGGGAAAACAAGCAGAATATACTCAGATCATTTGTTGCCTGGATTAAGTACTTATTAATAATTATTAATTACTGGGAAGAGGATCCATCAGGAAAATTAATTTTACTCTTGATGACAGAATATAGCAAATGCACTGAAAAATAAAGCATGTGTCAGAGGGCCATCATAGTGGGTAAGGGGCTTCACCCAAGAAATAGTATGGAGTTAGGAGTACAGGAATAATCCATTAAATGTAAAATATGGCAATGTCATGAAGGCTGGACTCACTGTGAAGAAAAGCTAGAGGCCAGGAGACCAGCTGGAAGGATCTTACAGAAATCCCAGCACAAAGTAAAGATGGTCCAAAGTGAGAGTAGAAAAAAAAAATGACTAAACATAGCATTTTAAGAGAAACACTGTAGACGTTTAATTGCAGAACTACTGGAAAAAGGTAAAGTAGAGAGAACCATCAAAGTTTATTACAAGGTGTGTACCTTGAAAGACTAAGGGGAAAATAGTACCACAGAGAAAAAATATAGTCTTTAGAAAGAGAAGCCAATTTGGGGCAGGTGTTGAGACAGGACATATGAAAGGATTAGGGGTATTATATAAGGGGGAGAGTGTATATACCATATTGCACATAATTTTAGGAGGTGCTCAGACTTCATTGATTCTATCTAAATTGAGGGAAGCAAATCTTACTTTGGATAACTAATGGCATGAAGAAATGCCAGTAGAAAAAAAGCCTGGGTGGCTCAGTGGGTTAAGCCTCTGCCTTCGGCTCATGTCATGATCTCAGGGTCCTGGGATGGAGTCCCACATCAGGCTCTCTGCTCAGCAGGGAGCCTGTTTCCCCTCCTCTCTCTGCCTGTCTCTCTGTTTACTTGTGATCTCTCTCTGTCAAATAAATAAATAAAATCCTAAAAAAATATATGGTATCTACTACTTATTTCACATCTATTATATGCCTAGCATTATTTTAATATTTTGCACACATCATTTTCATACAGCATTTCCTTTAATCTCCATAATAATCAGTGTTATAAAAAAATGTCTTCTTTTGCAGAAAAATTGCCAAAGAGCAGGAGGAAAGTAAATGAACTAAGGGTCCTTAAATCTCAGCCTTCATAGTATATTTACTCTTGTTAAAGACAAATTATTCTGACACTTGTTCAAATGTTACCATTTTACTTGAGACTGTTGCAGTGAGGGACAGAAATTAAACTTAACCCCAAACCCAGCAAAGACAACTGGGGATTTATATCCAATGAGCAGAGAAGGGGGAGGGGGAGAGTTCAGTGAAGGAAAAATTAAGAGGAACTTGAGTATTTATCAAGGATAGGAGGATTCCTGCTAAATTGGATTCCTGATAAAGACAAGCTAAGGTCATTAGATACCAAGGATGGGGGTATTCTCAATAAACTGGCTTTTTCTTGCTAAAACTGCACTCAGCAGGCCAAGTGCTAGGCCCATGGATGAAGCCTAGCCAAAAAGGGAGGGCTCAAGGGAACCTGAATCAAGTTTGATCAAAGAAGGAGTCTCTCTCAACTTCTTCACTTTGCATTCATCTCTTCATTCAAAAATATTTACAGAATTCTAAATATATGGCAGACACTCTGTTAAGATCAATTAGACACGTCTGTCCCTGCCATTATGGAACTTGGATGATTGCTACTCCTCCTTTATGTTTCATCTCAGAGATCTCCCTTATGAAGACTTCTCTGGATCCACTTCACCTGGGTCTACATCCCCTATCATAGACTTACCTCCCTAAGTGATAGCTTCCTGTTTAATTGCTTGAGTGTCTTGTTAAACTACAAGCCCTCTGAGGATGTTAACTATGACAGTCTGCTACACTCATCCCCAGTAACTTGCACTAAACCTGGCCAAGGAGTAATTCAGAAAACAGTTAACAAGGTTTGGTTTACAAAATATAGATAATAAAAGCAAGAAATAGATATGTGATGCCAAAAGCTAACCCGGAGAGATGCCAAGGATATGTGGTTTCCCAGAAGCAAGACTAAAGAAAAAGTCAAGTGAATAAGGAATTGAATAAACACTATCCAAATTAGAAGTTCCGAAATCCTTTTGAGCTTCTGAAATCTGGAATTCTCAGAGATCCGAACAGCGAAAGAGGTGGGATTTCAGATACAGTTCACTAGAACACGGAACATGGACGTGATCTTGGAGCAAAGGACACTTGACTCCGTGAGTGGCTGTAATACTTTAAGCTAATAGAAGCTCCCAGAGCTCCGTTTAATTCATAGTTTGGTACATTTCTTTCTCTGGACCTTATTTTCCTCATTAGTAACATGTGGACCAGGGATGGGGCGGGGGATTGGCAGCAAAATATGTGAATCATGAAAGGATAGTGTGTTTACTGGAAAGCATCTGGACTCTATTTAAAGACCAACTGCTTGGGCTTGAGTCCTACCTCTGTCACCTGTTAGCTATGTGACTATAGGCAAATGCTTAAACACTCTGCACTTGAATTTCCCCATAAGATAAATGGAAATGATTATATGTTCCTCATGTAGTTTTTATAACTATCACACAAACCAATACCTCTGAAGAGCTAAGAGCATTACCTGGCATATAATAAAAGCTCAAAAATGTTTGACCTATTACTATGGCACAATGCAATGGATTTTTACATAAATTATGTCATTTGATTCTAACTAGAAAATGGTTGTAGATCAGAAGTCTAACATTCAAGTCTTTTCTCATATCCCTATGTCTGGCCTGGGCACCTCAGTGATTCCAGTCATCTGAGTAAATGTGGGTTGTACAGTATGTCATTCTTATTCTATTCTTTTTGAATCTTATAATTAGCAGAATAAGTGTTGAATCAAAAGCAAAAAGAAATTAAGAAGACTCTCCATCATGAATCTGTAGCATCTTTCCCATGTTTTATATTGTTTTTCTATAAATTCAATGTCATGAGTGACTTTTCTATGTCTGACTAACCAGTTGAAATGACAACTTAGTACATAATTACCTACTATGGATAATTCAAGTGCATACCTTTATTTCTCTTAGTAGCTCTGAGACTCTATAATGATATTTCAAGGTTAAGTACTTCTTATGTTTGTTAAATCTGAGCCCAGATGGATTTCCTAGTCAATCTGTGTCGACATTCATAAACAACTTAGGATTTAAGTTTTAACCTATGTATTCAGTATAAATAGCACAGATTTGCTCTTGCTAACCCATGTTTGAATAATAACTTCAATTTTTTATTACTAATGACACAATAATGTCCTATAGCCCTAAAAATAACACCATCTTATGTTGTCTAAAAAATATAGTTGGATCAGGACAGTAATTTTTTTTCCAACTTTTCTTTTGTTTCTCATTTCCTCCCAAATGATCATTTCATGTTGAGAACTATTCACCAAACCCCAAACAAACATTTAGAGTTTTAAGTGCCAATACAGAGCACCTGCATGCTTGAGAGAAATAATTCCAGGGGGAAAAAGAATTGAATAACATGAATGTTATTCATCCTAATTCCTGTGGTTCTGGAGATATTGTGCCTTTAATTATTGACATTTGGTTGTACATTTCAGTTTACAGCAAAATACTTGTGTTATTATGACCTTATAATAACCCCATAAATAGGTGTCAGTTTTTTCCAGTTGATGAACTGTGAAGCTGAGGTGCTCATAGCAGAGCCAGTAATCGGGCTAGGGCCAAACCCGCTGAGTCCCCTTCTACACATTTCTACCCTTACCCCTCTCTTCCTAGTTCTGTCCTGCTAATTTAGACACCACTTTTGTTTCACTACTTTACAGTGATTTTATGTGTCTCTTCTGGGTTTTCAGTGAGACTATCTGGAGCCATGTGTTAATAATGCAGACCTGCACTAAGCCCACTGGCTCTTGACAAAATAATGGGCTCAACTCCTCATTGTTCTATTTATTCCTCAACATTTTTCATTTCGGAAAAAATCAGTTTTGTTTCTTCACCCCCAAACTAAGAGCTCTAGACAACTGGTCTTATTTGAATTAATGAGCTACATACAAATGGTTAATTTGTTAACCATGATAGGTTTGATAGATTTAACAACAGATTATCATGTGCCCTCTGCTCTATAAACAGCAACAGAGGCTCAGGCTTCTGGCCAGGGATAGAGGAGAGAAATTCCTAAATCCCTCCAGGTCATTGATCCTAAACCTTGTGCACCTCAGAATCACCTAGGGAGCTTTGGAAAAGTACCAATGCCCAGGTCCCTCCCCCAGAGAGTCAGATTTAATCGGTCTGGCATGCTGCCTGAACACTGAGATTTTTAAAACCTCCTTGGGTGATTCTAATGTGCAGCCAGGGTTGAGAAACCCTAACTTAAGATGTAGCCTAGAGCAGTACTCCTCAACAGAGGCCTCACATTAGAATTCCCTGGAGGACTTTTAACAATACTGAAGCCAAGACCCCATCTAAGACCCAATTAAATCAGAATCTCTGTAAGTAGGGCCCAGGCATTGGGTAGTTTTTAACACTCCACAGGTGATTTTGCTGTGTAGCCAAGTTTGGGTGTTCACTGGTCTGAAATCTTCACAACTCGTTATGTGGTCTATAGAGCTGCCCCCTCCCCACAAGAAACAAAAACTGAACAGACCCTAGTACCTAAAAGTTTGCTAAAATTTAGTTTCAGGCTCCATACATATACCATTCCAAAATCTACATTTTAATAAGATCCCAGGTAATCATCATGCACACCAAAGTGTGAGGAGCCTGGTTGTAGATTGCTCTTCTAAAGACTGGAGGGCAGTGTTAACTATCCCCAATTCTTCATTTCTTCACTGCTCTCAAGTTTCACGTGAAAAGCATCAGAGTAAAACCAGAGTAAATTGCCTACCATGTATGCTTAATTGTTACACAGAGAAAAAAAAAAGATTTTTTTAGACCTAATTTTCATTAAATTACTTTCTCCTAAGCCAACTCCTGAGCCTGAAATTTAGGACTCTTTGCATGAAATTGAAAATAATGTAACCACTTTCTTGCTAACACTTCACCATCTATTCCCACCCCCAAGCATGGTCCAAGCCTTCGAGCTTCCTACCTCTGTACCCATTCCCACATTCCATGTTAAAGTACATCCTTTAATGCTCAATTAAGGCCATTGCTCCATGAAGATTTCTCTAATTCCATTCTATCCCCAGGTAGTAATAATCTCTCTAGCGCAGAATATCCATAGCATCCTGTACCTCTCTTGTGGCCCATTTTACACACTTCGTGTCACTTTCCAGACTTGTTTTATATCCTCTATTAGATGATAAGTTGTGTAAGGAAAGACTGTATGTGTAATTCACTTCCATAAAATTCACACTACCTTTCTCAGAGGTATATGTATAGTAGGAACTTTTTTTGTCTTTCTTCTGACAATTTTTTTATGCTTAACCAATTCAAGACAGTCTTCTAGTACAGACAGTGTCATGTGCCTTTCCCTCTGAACTGAAAAAGCATTTGCTTCTCTCTGCTCACCAGGTCTGCCCTGGATGGATTAGCATTTCACAGTGTGGTCTTTGCAGAATGTGAATTTGGATTCATGAATCTCTGAGAAAGATAATGTATGAGGGCGGTCTGAGAATTTTATTCACTCAACCACCTTTCTAAAAAAAAAAAAAAGATTTTAGTTATTTGTCAGAGAGAGAGAGAGTCAGGCAGAGGGAGAAGCAGGCTTCCTGCTGAGCAAGGAACCCTGCACTGGCTCCATCCCAGGACCACGAGATCATGACCCAAGCTGAAGTCAGATGCTTAACCAACTGAGCCACCCAGGCATATGCACCCAAACATATTCTTTAAGGAGCTTCTTCTCATGAGCATTCTTGGCTCTACACAACACACTATGGGATATTTTTTTAAATGTTTTATTAATTTTTTAAATTTTTTTTATAAACATATAATGTATTTTTATCCCCAGGGGTACAGGTCTGTGAACATTATGGGATATTTTTAATAACAGTGAATGAACGCTGTGCCATCCAAGATAAATTTAGGACTATTCAGGCTTTCAATGTTTACGTAGATATAGCAATATTTCTTCCTTTCCAGGGAGAACATGGAAGTCCTGGCCAGAAGATTCAGAATATCACAACAGTATGACCTCAAGATGAATGGGTGAAAATTTGAGACCAGACATCATCATAAGAAGAAAACAAGAAAATTACAACAAAAACGCTAGAATACATATTACTAAGGAGGCTCCTATGCTCCAGGTGAATTAACTAAGAAGTTAAGGAGCATACTATCAGTTATGTCTGAGAAATAAAAAAGTACTTATTGAATTTAAATTATCCTAGGAAAAACTTGCATTCATCATGGTCTTGAATGTAATGTATCTTACTCTTCTTCCTTGAAAAATATGAAATAAAAGAGAAAAGAGGAAGTAATTAGAAAAATACCTTCATCACCTCCAAAGTCTTAGAAGCTTCTGTTTTTGAGAAACAACAACAAAGAAAGCTGCAGAGCTTGCAGTAACAGATGGTACTAATTAGTGTTTCAGAATTCATTAGAAACCATGTCAAAGTTGACTGGCTATTTGCAAAGATACTTCTGATCAGTTGTTCTAAAACTACTTTCATAAATATGTTAGGATATTCCATACCATTTTTATAAATGTTGAAAAATCCAAAAGAAAAAGACATAAAGATGTAGACACTATTTTGTTATTATTTCCCAGCAATGACAGGCCTTTGTCAAAGCTATTGAAAAAGTGTCCCTCCATTTCCTATTAAATGACTTTAGAATGGAGGACAAAGGGAATGGGGGGAATAAGCAGCTTAGCCTCTATAGCTAAAGGCTATGAAAAAGAGGTCAGATATATTTATGTCTTTCTGATATCTACATTTATCTCTGTTGACTACATATTCCAGACAATCCCAATGACTATATCCTTTGTTCCTGCTTCCCATGAAAGGATAAAAAGATATTTCTGGAAGCTTTTATATTGATGATTCCAGAAACACATGGGCTAAAATGATAAAGATTCTTAGTATAGAAATGTTTCATATTGTCTTACTTTGTCTTTTCAAATGTTTTTAAAATAAGACTTCACTACCTCTAAATCATTGGTTACAATGACACTGAAAAATTTCACCTATCATACAACTTTCCCTAGCCATAAGCCTTTATTTTTCAATTGTTTTAATTACTCATAAATATCTCTGCCAATTGAATGGTCAGAGGATTTAACAACATTTTTGTTATCATTTAGACCAGAGTTTCCTAAACTAAGATATACACTGAAATTACCTTATAAAATATCTATGCCTAGGTCCCACTGTCAAAGATGTAATTAGTCTTGTATGTCACCTGGGAATCAATATTTTTAAATCTTCTTACATATTTTTAAAATGCAGACAAGGTTAAACAATAGCAATTTCAATCAAACAGCTCAACAATGAATTTCAATATACCTTTTAAACCTTGGTGTACTATTGTCACAAAGCCTAATCTCTGCTTCACCATTTTTTTATTTCAGATTTTTTTATTAGATATTCTCCAAGTTCAGGAAATTCTCCTGGATATCAGACACTGAATCTGAATACAGATGACCTACTTAACAGGGCACCAATACATAATAGTTAATAAATGTCCTATAAAAGCCCATTCCAGGGATGCTTGGGTGGCTCAGTCAGCTAAGCATCTGCCTTGGGCTCAGGTCATGATCCCAGGGTCCTGAAATAGAGTCCCACATTGGGTTCCCTGCTCAGGAGGGAGCCTGCTTCTCCCTCTGTTTGCCACGCCCCCTGCTTGTGCTTGCTTTCTCTCTCTCTCTCTCTCTGGCAAATTAAAAAAAACAAACAAACAACAACAACAACAAAAAAACATTCCAAGAAGGGAAGGAAACAAATACACAGTTACCAACACTTAAGGTGCTACCCCCATTACCTCTTACAGCCATCTGAAATGCTGTTTGTTCCCTGCCACTGTGAATACAGTTCTAATAGCCACTATTACCCTCCACTAATTGCAGACACTACTACTTGTCCTATAACATACAAAGACTGATTCACATTTCCTTTTTTCTTTGCCATGGTTTATTTCCATGGAAGTCACAATAATAGATGATTTTAAATAAATTATGATAGGGGCGCCTGGGTGGCTCAGTTGGTTGAGTGGCTGCCTTTGGCTCAGGTCATGATCCCGGCGTCCTGGGATCGAGTCCTGCATCGGGCTCCTTGCTCAGCAGGGAGCCTGCTTCTCCCTCTGCCTCTGCCTGCCACTCTGTCTGTCTGTGCTCTCTCTCTCTCTCTCTCTCTGACAAATAAATAAATTTTAAAAAAGAGTGTTTAAATAAATTATGATCAATGAGAGCATGAGCTTGTGACTCAAATTGTAAAAACTTTTTGGAAGTCTTATGAATAAAAATTACTGTATAAACAATGTAAATTAATGCCAACATTGATTTGCTCAATGTGACATTCACATAGCTTCTCCTTTTGGACTCCATGTGCTCTCCAATGAAACACTGGCTATATTATATGCCACATGGAAAATATCCAAGGTGGGTAGCCTTATAATAAACAATTGTATTTGCCAGGAAATAACTTTCAATTGTTGAAAAACATCTCAAAAAGTGAGAAAAGCCATTAATCAGGGATAGGTTCTGTACCGAAATAGATACATAATTATGAACTATGGTAATCACTGCTGCCAATATAGATCCTCTATTCCTATGCTTAATTGTCCCCTCTTTCTAGCTGTGCAAGATGCTTTTTGTGCAGTATCCTAAGGCTGTCACACCTAAGTCCAGGGAGGTGAGGGCATGGGGCTTAAACGATGACCACTGGGTGTTATATGGAAGTGTTGAATCACTAGATTGCACACTTGAAACTAATATACACTGTACATTAACTAACTGGAATTTAAATAAGAACTTAAAAAATTGTGACTTGATATTTTTGTCTGACAAAAGGGAAAATCTAGGCAGAACTGGTCATTAAGTTCTTGGTAGCCATCAGACTTCAGAAATTAAATTATCATCCTGTCATTTTTTTTTTAAGAAAAAACACTGCAAGTGACCTACATGATTCAACACGCCAGTACAGAACACATTTTCTACACCAAGACCATACAGCTGTCACCACTAACAAACAGCTCCGTGGTAATCTCAAATTCCAGCCACTTATTTTGTGAGAGAAAAGATAAATGGGAAAGAGGCAATCATCATTACTCATCTACCTTGCTGGGATTTCCATCTTATTTGCTCCAGTTTCTTCCTCACAGGCAAGGCGGAAGATAGATGGGAGGTGGTTTGCCAGACTCATTTTGAGAAATCACTGATTGGGAGATTAAAACTGACATTTATTTTTGCTTCCATAAAGGCTGAATCCTGAGATACCTAATCATTAAAGTATTTTAAGAGTGAATAAGTCTTAAAAGCCCCTGACAATTTGTGAAGCTAATTGTACCTCCCACAGTTTTGTCCATCATCTGGACTGGGTAGATTTCTCTCTCAGCAGAGAGCCTGTTCCTTGGAAACGCTATAGATGGACACAGCGTGTGGTCATTAAATCCCCCTGTGTGGTGATCAGAGTTTGTCCGTGGGCCGGAGTTGTTAGGCAAAGGATGTGGGCTGGGTTTTTTGACGCTGCAGCTCCTGCAGTCTCTAGATATATTTCCTGTTAAAGCAGTTTTGGTTTTTTTTTCAGAGTTGGATTTCAAAGTCACCTTCTCAGCGATGTATACTGTTTTGTCGCCCCTGAAGAAGAATGCACTGAATACAGCAAGAGACATTATTTTCTAGCTCAGTTCTTGCATTGTTCTACATCTTGAAATTCGGGCTACCAGATCTATCCTTGAAGGATGAATGAGCCAAATTTCCACTGTGAGTAAATACACAGGCAACTTAACAGCTAGAGAAGTTAACAAAATGATGAAAACTATCCAATTTATGAAATTTGGAATTTTTCTGGAGTTTTGAATCATTCCTCTGTACTAAAGAGAAAGGTTTCAGCTTTTGTGTAGGGAACAATACCTTTGACTGGATGTGAGTCTCTGGGAAATTCTCAATGTCTGATTGACCTTCCTGGATAATCTTCCATCTACTGACTTTTAAATACTATGAAATGAAGGTTACTATGTAAGAGACTATAAGAGGAAAATTGATAAAATAAATAGGTTCTTCCTATAGGGAGAATGAACATAAAGAAGAGTTGGTTGACCTAAGCAGTTGTAATAACATGTAGAAAAAAACAAAACATTTAAAATATGGAACTTTTTAAAAATTCAGAATTAATGCAAGTGGGGTAACCATGGAGGAAACATCCTCAAATATGATTATAAGAATTAGAAAAGGAAAGGGATCTTACTGGATAATCAAAGTAATTACTAGAATGCTCTAAAAGGAATAATAGAGGGAAGTGAGGAAACCATTAAAGCAGCTTTCAACTACTGAGTCTTGACACATATTCCTGATTTTTGATCAGTTGTGAAGTATATTACAAATAATTTAGGCACTATAATACTTAAAGTATGAGTGGTTTTTAATGATGTCTTCTTTTTTTATATATACAAATTGGAACAGATATCAAGTGCCCCTTTCAATAACCCAGTCACACTTTCTTGCCTTTCTGCTTATTCTGTTGTGTAGGAGACAAAGTTAGAGTTGCTTCCTAGAAGTCACACAGGCTCATCTATCAGATGTACTGGAGCAAAACCCAGGAAGCAAACAAACCAATGATCCAACAGAAAAGATGAAGAACTTTTCCATGATCAACACGCATGGTGATAGGGGGGTGCCTGGATGGCTCAGCTGGTTAAACATCTTCCTTCAGCTCAGGTTGTGATCCTGGGGACCTGGGATCAGGCCTCATGTCAAGCTCCCTGCTTACTCAGAAGTCTGCTTCTCTCTCTGCTTTTCCCCCCAAATTGTGCTCACTCGCTCACTCTCTCAAATAAATAAATAAAATCTTTAGCCATAATACTTATGGAGACAGAGAGATTAGATGTCGTAGAGGGCAGTCAACAAGTTCTCTTTATAATGTGTGCTTATGATTCAGGAATGTTCTTTTACAGAAACTGTGTGAGTATTATCTCTTCATGTTCTCCAATATTATTGTGCAGAAAAAGATTGACTCTCAAGAAGCTAAAAGTCAGTAAAAGAAATAAGAAAAGTATATGCTTACAGTTCATTGAGCATTTACTCCTTTTCAGGTCTCCACTAAACACTTTCCGTATATTGTTTTATGTAATCCTCATGAAACACAGGAGTTCTGGTATCTCTATTTTATTAATGAGAAATATTCTGATTTCAGAATTTAAGAAAGCTCACCTGACATCATATAAATATTAATCAGAGGATTGAGGTTCCATATGGATATCCAACTATTAGCAAAGTTGATGCTTTCCATATTGCCTTGCACAAGAATAATGGCAGTCAGAACATGACAAGCACCATAAGTATGTGGAAAATTAAGAGCTGTTGGATCACAAGATGAGAGGGACCTCTTTGGGATAGATTCATAGAAGTCTTTAAAAAACGGATAGTATCTTAGAGGATGTAAACCAAACTATTATAAAAGTACCATCAAGTCCTTGTGTCTTAGGGGTTTTTTGTTCAATCTCCTCAAAGTCTCTCTTATGCTAGTCAAATTACCAATTGAATTATGAGTGTGGCACTGCCTTTGGGACTTACATTTAGTGAGAAGATAAGAAGTTACTGTGGGAATTGCCATCCTCTCATTTTCCCCAAGAACTGCAAAAATCTGCAGATTCTAGCGGAAACTTGAGACATCATTTATAACGTGTTATCTTCCTACTCTCAAGCTTGAAAAGGAACACTTGATTTGCATTATTGATTAAAATGCAATTTAAATTGCCTTTGTGCTGAAGTGGCTTGTGAGATGAGAATCATTTTTTAAGAACGTCTTGAAAGAAACAAAACAAAAGTTCCAGGTCTCATTAGCTTCATCCAACAACACAACAGTTCAAGTATTCTATATCCATCCTGAGGTCTTCTTTAGTTCTCCAGAAGCTGAAGGGATAGGGACATGTGGAGCTCCCAAACCCTTGTGTTTCATCAGAGCACATCAGGGTAGCTTCATACACACACTGTGAATCTCAGGGATTCTCTCAGTCCAGAACCATTCTAAAACCCTTATAATTTTGTTGTTGTTGCTGTTTTAACTCTTATGATTTTAATAGCTTCTTTTATTCAGAGATTGCCACTTACCTAATGATTAAAATAAAATCTAGTGCTATTTCCTGTAT
Organism: Mellivora capensis; assembly: GCA_004024625.1. Lineage (NCBI taxonomy): Eukaryota > Metazoa > Chordata > Mammalia > Carnivora > Mustelidae > Mellivora > Mellivora capensis. The sequence continues at coordinate 48,067 of PISX010003590.1, forward strand.
ATTCTTAGTTTCCAGAGGGCAAAGCTGAAGTTTATTTATTACATATACATAGTAATTACAGAAATTAGGAAAAACCTATTCTAATTTTATTTCCTCAGTTCTGAAATTCCTCTTTTTTTTCTTTGTTTTCTATATCTTGCCCTACAAAGATGATCTTAACTTAGTTATAATTAGAGTACACAAACTGTTTTTGCATCTGTCAGTTGCATATTACTTCAAAGTCTTCATAATTAGGATTTTAATGACTAAAAATAATTATTTATTAATACCATTTATTATTATCCATGAAGATTGCACTTAAATTTTAATCAAAAGAAAATATAATATATAATTTTAAAACCACTGTATCACAGGTTATGGGAGTATTTACTATTTTGTTTTATTTCTCTGCATGAATTCTGAAAACTGTATTGATATCTATACCTCATTCTTATTAATATGTGCTAATTTAAGTATTCTCAAATTATCCCTGAAAGTATGGAGGACACATATAATTAAATGAGATAAGCAAGCAAATGGACATATCCTAAAGATCACATGCTTGGAGTTTGTTCTAGGTGAGGGACAAAGGAGGTGACAGGCAGAAATGAGTGGATCATTATTCATTCTACTGTCCTTATCTTATGGTGGTACACCTTCCTGTTCTCCCATACTTTCATTTTATTCTAGTGACATGTGCTTTGCTCTCAAAATATGGTTTATGGTGATACACCTCCCTGTTCTGCCTTATTCTCATTTTATTCTAGTGACATGTGCTTTGCTTTCAAAATATGGTACAAAGGACAAGAGCTTTTTAGAGTTACTTTCTTTTTTTTTTTTTAAGATTTTATTTTATTATTTATTTGACACAGAGAGAGAGAGATCACATGTAGACAGAGAGGCAGGCAGAGAGAGAGAGGGAAGCAGGCTCCCTGCTGAGCAGAGAGCCCAATGCAGGCCCGATCCCAAGACCCTGAGATCATGACCTGAGGCAAGGGAGCCCCTAGAATTATTTTGCTAATGATGAAATTTCCAACAGTGGATTTCATTAGGAAACACTTAAGAATTTCTTCTACCATTGAAATTGGGCTACAACTTTGTCCTCACTGTTTTGTAGGCACACTGGAGTAAGTCTGAGAGGTTTTATAGTTACTAGGTCTTCTAGGCATTTCTGAAAACATAATTCTCAAGTCTACTCTGCTCTGGTTCTCATTGTATTTTGGGTCTGTCCCCACTACAGGACAAAGTGCATAATGACTAGTTCAAGAATTTCCATTGGTCCTTTCTTAGAACTTCTTTTTCTCCACTGAGATATCCTATCTTTTCATTTATTATGAGTATATTTTCCTGCATCTCATTAAGCATAGTTTATTAATTGACTGAAGGACTTATCTATTTATTATAACATTTGGCCTCCATTGCTTTTTCTCTTGACAATAGGTCACATTTGTTCTTCCAAAGAATGGTTAGTAGGCAATATTTTTGGTTAGTAAGCAATTATTTGGTTGGCTATAAACTGCGATCTTGTCTCCTAGGCAGTCGGTCAAATTTCAGTTTGGTTTTTCGTTTGTTTATTTATTTTGTCCTATCTAGGTGGGGTTGCTTAGAGTCTTCCCACACATAAACAGTTCAGGGCCAGTCAGAGATTTGAGAAAAGTTTATACAAAGATTTGGGGTCCTCTTCTCTGGCTGTATCTGTTTCAGGGTTCAGTCCTTACCATTTTGAACCAGTAATCACTTTGAACTCTCTTCTCTAATTCTTCAGGTCAGAAAGTCTGAAAATTATTAGAGCTTTATTTCTGATGAGTGGCATCAAATGCCATATGCCCTGCTCTCAGGTTAAACTAGCAAAAAATTCACCATGTGCAATCCCCTTCCTCCAAGTTTTGATTCTCCTCATTCTCACTCTCCTTTAAGTTGTTACATTTTTGTATTTTTTTTTCCAGATTTTGTAGTTGCTATCTCTGGAAAAGTAAATCTGTTAATGCACTCAGTTGGCCACAGAAGCAAAATCATGCCTGATAAATCTCTTTAAAACTAATACTAGAAACAAATTAAAATACCCATAAAATGCCACAAGTCTATCAATCACATGAAGAATCTTGGATCTGTGCCCAACTTGGGCCTAATGAATAAAGAGCAAACTTCTTGAGGGTACCTTCAGATTCTTTCAGGAGTCAGCCATCCATAGCCTGGCCATGCTAGAGGTTTTTCTAGAACAGCTCTAATACAGATCTCATCCACACAAACCTTGACTTCTATAACGGCTTTCTAAATCACTTCTTCTATTGTTATTTCTCTCTTTTTTCCAATTTTGCCTGAACCTAGCTTGGAGCATCTCTCTGTTCAAAAATGTTAATGCCCCATTCATGGTCTGATTAATTTCCAGTTTCTGAGCCTAATTTTTTTTTTCACTTTCTCCCCTCAGAAGTGGTAAGTAGAAAACAGTGAATACAGACTGGGAAAGCCAGTGCTCAGTTTATGGTGAGTAGGTCTGTAACTCTGGATAAATTTTTTTAACTTCTCTGTATCTAAGTTCCCCAGCAGTAAAGTGGAGTTACTAGAGCACTACCTCATAAGGCTGTTTTACAGATTAAGTGAAGGAACACTTGGAAAGCATCTGAGAACAGTGCCTGGCACATGATGCCCCAGCAAAGTATTAATTACAGTTCTTAATATCTGCATGTCAGTTCCACTTTCTGTGAAATGGGGAATATAATTCTATTTGAAAGATGAATGGTTTTCATGAACAATTTTCTTTAAACTCTTCCAATTTGAAGGCATTAGCTATATAGAACTATATGCCATTTCTTGCTCTATACATTATACCTTCCCAAGTCAAGCTGACTTTCATGAATATGAAATGACCTTCTCTCCCATCTCTATCTGTTGAAATTCTGACCATCTTTTATGGCTGATTATACTCAATACCAGTTCACACAAAACTATTCCTGATATCACTCAACTAACCATCTCTCCATCCTCTTACTTTCCAAAGAGGCACTTCATGCATTTCCTATATAGTTTTTTCCATTCATGCCATATTCCTTCCCAAGAACTGTGGGATGCTTGGCAATGGTAACTATAACTTTCCCATCACTGAATCCTTAGTTGTTCTCTAATAATTACCTATATATAGTAAGATATCCACAAATATCTAATGGGTTGAAATAAAACATATTACTTGAGAATTACATTAGCAAATAAGAAAAAGAAATTTTAAAAATATTCATATTTCTACCAAGAGAATTAAAATGTGTAAGTTGTCGTATTTCTTAAATAATAAGCCAAGTTGGTGATATCATCTTTTAAAAAGAGCAAAATTTCTCCCTGGAGCATATTTTAGGACTTTGGTTAACATCCAGTTTAATTTCATGGTATAAGTAATGACGTTATTTTACATTCCAAAGTCCAGCCACATGGCCTCTTTGGCTCAATGCAATTCACAGCTAGCAAAAACTGCTTAGTGCTGGATTTCACACCTGTCTCCTGGGACCGGATGGAGGAGCAGTAAATAGTACGGAGAAAGATCATATAGATGCCTGAGAGCTATCTGTGCACAGTGGTATAAATGACAAACCAAAGCATTTCATTTGTCATCCCCAAAGTTAACCTTCTACCTAGAGGACTAAGACATAAACAGAAGCAGAGTTTTGTTCTGTTTGGGCTGACAGAAACTTCGCCTTCTCGACTGATTGAAAGCAAATGCAGAGTGTGCAGGCAAATAAAGCCTGTCCCATTATCAAGTGCTTGTTCCTGCTGCAGAGGTGTGATTCTATAAGGCTGCCCTTCAAGCAGTTTTCCTGATATCCATCCATAACTTTAGTGGGTTATAGGAAAGTCAGATAGTTTATTTGCACTCCTTATAAACTCCAATATTAAAGTAGAGGTGCTCTGAGAGACTGCACATCCCTGTCTCTGTTTTGCAAGTATGGAAACAAGCTTCTATGCTATATTAATAGCAAAAGTTCAAAATAATAAATGGCCAACATTGTGGGATGCATAGCCTGATTCTCCTATAGCCTGCCAGCAAATGGTGGCTTCACAGCCTCATGTCCTGATTGTCTTCTGTTAAACAAGCAGGTTATTTCAAGTTTAGAAAGACTGCTCTAATTCTGACTCCCTAAATTAAGTCACCTATGATTGTTTCAAGATTATACAGGTTGTTGGTAGAATTTCCTTGGGGTTGTAGGACTGATGTTTCCATTCTCCTGCTAGTTGTTGGTGCTGGACAGCTTGCAGTTCCTTAAGGCTGCCCCTCTCTACCGATAGTCCATAGCATGTGTGTTTGTTTATATTATTTCAGGTCATATAGAGTGTGATTCTCTAACTTTCTCTTCCACTACCACCTGAAGAAAACTCTACTTTTACGGGGTTTGTATGATTAGATCAAGCCCACCCAGACCAGATCAGCTGTGCCATAATACCTTATCTAATCACAAAAGTAAAATTTAAAATTTTCATGGTCTGGGCATGTATACTGGAGTAGGAAAATATTGGGGGACATCTTAGAATCCTGACCAACACAGCATCTCATATTTTCTATAGCTATTGTGAATAGTAACTTTTTTTTTTCTGTGAAGGTTTCTAATTGGTTGTCCCTAATATATAGAAACATTATTTTTAAGAGTTAGACCACCAACAGAATCCGGGCAAGACTATGTGTATGATGATTTCAAGTCCGGAATTAGGTTGTTATATGCAGAGGTTAAGGAATTTTACTGCTGTAATTAAGTTCCCAAATCAGCTGACTTTGAGTTAATCAAAAGGGGGATTATCCTGACTTGAGACTCTCCTGACCTAATCCTTAAAAGGGATGGGCACCTTCCTGAACAAAGAGACAGGAAGGATGAGAGACTTTAGTGCTGACTTGGAAACAGCAAACTGCCAAGCTGTAGAGAAGGCCAAGTGGCAGGGTAAAGGGTGGCTTCTAAGAGCAACAACTCTCAGTTGACAACCAGAAAGAAATAGAAATTCTTGGCCTTATAATTATGAAGAACTGAATTCTGCCAACAACTGTTGAGTTTGGAAGAGAACTCAGCCTCAGATGAAATCTCAGCTCTGGTCAATATTTTAATTTCAATCTAATAAGACCCTGAGCAGAAAACCTAGTTTGTATATTTATTTGTATTTCTATTTATCTTATTTGGCTGTTATTATATCCTTTAAACCTCATGAATCATAGCTTTCTTCAATCCTCAGAAATTCTCAGCCAGAATCTCAATCTCTCTTTAAAGTGGCTTCAGTAATATTTTCTTTATTCTTTTGGAACTCTGATTAAATATATATTGGATCCTCTCAATCTATCATCAATCACTCTTTTTTTTTACCTCTTTTTTAATCAGCTCTATTTTGAATGAATGCATTACTATATCATAATGAATTATTAGAACTAAATAGGATGCTTATGTTAGTCTTTGTCAAAAATGCTTGATAAAATTAATTTCATGTAAATTAATAATCAAATTTTTAAAATTTTCTTGCTATAATTCTTGGCATTAAATAACTTAATGCAATTAGAAACTCCAGGTTCATTTTAAGGGAAATGGTTGGTTTATTTTTCTATGACTTTCCAATTATCCCTCTGAACTCACATCTCACTATTCAGCAATTTTTTCTTGTATCTTCTATCACATCAGTCTAGAACCACATTACGATAGCATGCCCCAGATCCAAGCCTGCAAGGATATAGGCACCCTGCAGAAAATTCAGATACAAAGTGGCTTGATTCAGTTCCTATTCTCACAGTGATATATGTAACCCACCCTTCACCACCCAAGTTTGGATTCCATATAAGATATGGACCCAGGCATCCATGGATAATTATTAGATAAAACATCCTTAGATAAGGAAAGAATATCACACCCCATCTCTGGTTCCAAATAGTAAGATGGCTCCAAATTCCCAATGTGCATGGAAGACTTATTCCTTTCTACCATTCAGGAACCATGCCTTCAGTTACTATTTGCTTTTATATAAGATGATAATATTTGCTATAGCTGCTCTACCGTTAATTTTGCATATCTCTGTGTCTGATCCATGAGATAGTGATGTTATTTCCATTACTCTGTGTGTCTTATTTTCTTTCTTCTCTCTCTGACTCTATCTCTATGTCTCTCTCTCATGTCTTTCTGTCCCTATCACCTATCTATCTATCTACCTATTATATACAATTCTATTGCTAAATGTTTGGAGCCCAGGAGGTTTGAATTATGAATGTACTATATCTTTTGGCCCAAAGATATCAAGAATTATTATAATCAGAAATTACATAGAAGGGATTTTTCTTATTGCTTGTTTGTTAACTTTTGGTAATTTTATTATCAAAGTTATTAATAAGGATTCTTTGCTTTGTTCCATTTATTTTTACTTTGACAGTTACATTTGTCATTCCTAGGATTCCTATTAGGTTTACTCAAATTTATTTAGTAAGTTCATTCACTCCTTGAAATCTTTATGATTCATGGATTCCCTTCTTTTTTTCTTTAATTTTTCAATATTTAAACCTACTTAATTAAAATTCCTGTCAGATCAATCCATATTCTCTGGTCCTTTGCATATCAATATGCCTGTTATATACACTGGCTGCTTTTCATAACTATGTATGGTCTCTTGTGTGTTAAAATGTTTGCCTATAATGTTATTTGTAGTGATCATTCTCTTCCCCATTGAAGGGTGGTTTTGCAATTGTTTCTAACCATCCCTAGCTCTATAACATCTTTTAAGTTTTCAATTTTTATTTTTTTCTCTGTTGTTCTCATCATGTATAGTTAGCGGAACTCTTGCCCTATATCTTCATTCAGTGCAAGCTTGAGGTTCCAAATACCCCTCAAATAATTATCTTTAATTATTTGACAGGGCAGGAAGCTATCTTTAGCCCATTTGGTTCAGTTTTTTTTCTCAGTATATCATAATAATGATATACTACTAGTAGTAGTTGTAGTAGTAGTAATAATAATAATTATTATTATGTTTAATATAATAATTTAATTATATATAAAATATATATATATAATTCAATGTAATAATAATAATTATTATTATAGGCATCTTTTATAGATTCCTGATATATGAAGGGAGCCCAGTTTGAAACTTTCTAATTGGCATGGCTGTGGTCTCTGTGTGGACTTTAATATGCCACTAGTCACGTGGTTGTGATCCTGTATACTTTGTGAAATGAAGTTACTATTCCCACTCATTTTAGAGCTATGCATTCAATCTTCCTCCCTGACACCTGAAAATTTCCCTTTCTTGCTAGGCTCACAGTGTCATTTTGAACAGTACAATATTTTATTTTTATTGCTTCTAAGTATGTGGAGCTGGGAAGGGGTTGAATAAGTAAAAAATAACTTTTACCATTTAAAGCTGTCTAATCGTGAAAGTGGTCTAGAGAAGTAGTAAGTTCCCCTCCACTGTACGTGATAAATCATAAGATAGGTGCTATCCACTGCAGGTGCCGAGCAATTTATTCTTGTATAAGAAGTTAAACAAATGCAACTTTCTTAAGTTTAACAAACTAAAGGCATAGATTTTACCTTGAGACATTATAAAAGTCCATATAAGTTGTCATCGGAGCCTCAGCTCCCCAGCTAGGAACTGTAGAACTTTGGGCAAGTCACTTTCCTTCTAAGGGTTCTGGCGTCATCATCTGCAGAGTGAGACATGGATAATATTATCCCTAAGCTTTAAAGTTGTTATGGTTCTATGACTATCCCTTTCCTTCAGATTGCTTTATTTAAGGAAAATGTTTAACACAAGTTTGACTCTTGAACTGCTAAGTAAAACACTTTTATGACTCCTCCTGCTCATAAAATACATTAAAGGGCTAGGGGAAATGGTTTTCTCTGACCATGGGATTATATGTTACACTCATTTAGTGCTAATATAAATTCAGAACCTCTACAGAGCTCCTCAGTTTGAAAGTTTAGACTGCTGTTAAACTGTTGGGGAGAAAACCAGATATCTTCCTTCCTGATCCAATTGATCAGCTTATATTGGCAAGCATACATGAGAATGGCAGCTAAAGAGAAAATGGTTGTTGTCAGCAAACCAGTTAAACACAGCCATATCGCAATGGAACCCAACTATCTGTGGTCTTCTCTGTCCTCTCATCCAAACTGCAAGATCCTGGAGGACACTAGTTGCTATTTATACACCAATATATCCCTGGCATGTGACACAATGAAAATAAAATCTGTTACATGAATTATCTTGTTTAAAATTATACCTTAAATATCACCAGGATTATCTGACAACCACCTTTGAGAGAGGTACAATCGTTATCCCATTTTTACAAATGAGAAAATTAAGGAAAAGAGAGACTGCATGATTGATTCAAGTAATTTAAGTTGTAGAGGTAAGATTTTTATTGTATTTTGTCTAATTCCAAAGCCTGAGTTCTTAATAACCATACAACACTCTCTTTTGTGGTAAATAATATATACTAACTTCAAAATTCAAGTAATGGATTTTCAAAATGGAGACATTTCATTAGAATTATATTTAATTCAATGCAAAAAAAAATTATTCACTTTTCACTTTTGAGCACCTGCCAGGATCCAGGTATTCTGCTAGGCAACTGGGAAGATACAGAAGGACATAGAAGAAGTAGGAGATAACTTCTGCACATAAAGTTCAGGGCCTAGAAGAATGAAGAAAGCCAAACATAAATGACTTTAATACAAGTCAGAGAAATGCAAGGTATACAGAAAGTACTGAGTGCTTTACAGGCTCAATTGAAGGGAGATTGGATCCTAATCAGAATGGACTTTAAGAGGAGATGACATTTGGAAAAAGTCCTTAAAATAGATAAGATTTTGACAAGAAGTTAAGAATTTGATAAGAATACATATTATGGGGGTGAAGAAGGAAGGTGGCATAAATCTGTAAGTAAGAGTTTGGTTCAAGCACTGGGCATCTATACCAAAGTGAGTAGACAATAAGCCTTCAAAAAGATAGCTAATTATATTTCTCCTCTTCCCCCAACTCAGAGCCTCACTGGTGACCATTCCTCTTGGGGCAGGAATATCAAACAATGTCAGCTGAAGTTCTATTCTAGTTGTGTCCTTTCCAGGATTGAGATTTGGCCTTTGTTGCAAGACAGGGTTACATGTCATAACCACGGGCAAAGAATATTGTGAACAAATCATATTGCTTTCCAAAAGATTCCACTTCATAAAGATTTTCCAAGGAAGAAATTCTGATTCTATCCACATAGTAGTATTCTATTAGCTCACAGACTCATGGAACTAAAGAGGAGACTTAAAAAAAAACACAAACATGTAAGGTTGAAAAGTGATTTGAATGTCTTCCAGCCAGTTCCATTTCCCCGTCTTCCAGGGAATTTTGTATCTACATTAAAAGTCTACATAGTCTCTTTGTATAGCTCCCCACAGGAAAATATGTTCTATGGTACCTCTACATCATATTTTCCTTCATTTTCGAATATGGAAATGATTTTATTGCCTTAATTTAGAGTCATGCATTAATGCTTCCCTCTATCAAGAAGGGTCAGGTAACTCCACAGGTGTCAAGTAGGGTGGACTGCGGCCTTGTGATTTTGTGATAAATAGAGTGTGTTATTTACACTGGCAACCGATGGGAAAAGTGAATGAAAACTCGAGGCCTAAATCTCAGGAACTTTCTTCTCTTCATCATTGATAAGGCAAGTTATTCAATTTGTTAGCAACTGAATTTTCCCAGTCCCCAAAATGGAAAGACTAGTTCCATATTATAAAATTCTTTGAGATTCTTTCATAACTTAAGGCAATAATAAAAATTAAAATCGTATAGCAATGAAATTTACCTTGTATGCATAAAATTATATTTTATGAGAACTGTAATTTATGAGTTTAGCCTTCTCTCTTATGTGTTTACTCTCATTACCCAAGCAGAGCATGAGTTCCATGAGGGTGAATCGTTACCTCATGGAAGTCTGTTTCCTCTCCACTTCCAGCACAAGCTCTGGCCTTCTCCAAAAACATTTTAATAGATTTTTTTTTTTTGCCAGAATTGCCATTTAGAAATATCTTATTAAATTTGTGGTTAGTTTACTTCATTTTTCTTTTTTCTTATGTAACTCACAATGACTGCATCATCGCTTGGCTATAAGAATTCTGATTTAATTAGAGAATAAATGTCAGAAGTTTGTCTCCTTGCGTATAATTAAAAAACAAGATTCTACCTTTCAGATTATTTAGAAATTCACAGAAAGCTAAAGTGAGAAGGATTATATTGGGATTCTACACATACATACACTCTACACACATATACACACACACACCGAATTTATTCCACAGAATTCAATAGTATCTCCTCAAAAACAGGTTGTATAATAAACTAGTAAAAGACAATGTGTTAATCACAAATATCACAATTCTGGCAAAGAAATTCGATTTGTAATGTTTAGGCCACGTGTATTTTCTTGAACTCCAACAAAAGATTTTGACATTTGAAATCAGAACTTTCTTTCCCCTTTTTACTTCCTCATGAGATTATACATATTTATATTACATTCTTTTCTAAGACAAAAAGAAAATTAAGGAAGCACAAAAAATTTTGTTTGTGTGCCCCAAAACTTTCTCCTTAGTGACACAATGATGCAAGGCCACTGAATATTGGTAAGGAAGCCCACACTTAACACTCTGATGCTCAAGCCAGATCCTAGAAATGCCTGTTTCCCCACATAACTAAGAATTGATGTTATTCTGAGTGTAAGGACCTATTTAGCTGGAGGCTTCCATCAAGGTTAAAGACAATAACGTTGTTTAACCCTTAAACTGTCCCTGCTCCCCTTCCCCCAGGGGACTTACTTAAAAACAGTCCTGGAAACCAGCCTCAGGTAACAAAGCTCAAATACAAGGGTGGGTCAGGCCAGGTGGTGACATCCGATCAGTGGGGGGATGCAAACTCTCTCCCTAGTTACCAAGGAGTATGGACCCCGCCCTTTGGGAGCCTTTTGGCGTCAATCCTAACCAAGGTGTGATAGGCTGGTTCAAATGTCTACTGGGGTAAATTGTAATTCAATGGTCACCTAGCATCACTGTGCAGCTTTCTCTGTGTGTTACAGTTTCGTTGGCCACCTGCGGGTGGCCAGGCCCAACCGCATGGCCTTTGCCCTTAAAAGCTAGTCCGTAAAGGAGAGTGGAGTCGCCCTCTCTGTAAGAGGTGCGGCCCTGGCCGGCCGGTTAGATTCTTGATGCTTGGCGCAAAATAAAGCTTTGCTTGACCTTCGCTTTGTATCAGTTTCGCTCCTTTAATCACAGACCCATTTTGGGGGCATAACACTGAGCACCTTTGATTCCCATCAACAGATACCTTATTGAGCTAACTCAGAAGAGTGAGCCCAACATGTTTGAAGCTGCTTGTACTAAGTTATTAGAGAAGGCTGTCTATGTTTTAAACGCTTCCTTTTGGACTTAATATCACCATGATATCAGTTAACAATGACATTACGGCTAATGTATGGAAAGCCACTTTGAACAAATTCTAGAGAACTTTATGTCTGTCAACATCAGACACATTAATTTAGGGTGTCACCAGCTCTGACGCATCAATCCCCACCTGCCTCTATCCTAAGTAATGGTTGACAGTGGGCCAGGTAATAGGAAGCTTCCACCCATCTAGTGGAGAGCACTTCACTGAACAAGGCCCACTCCCATCTATAGTGTCAGCACACCAAAGGGGCCAGAAGCACTTTGGTGTGGGGTTAAGCTAAGAGGAAGTAAGCTTTCAAACTGCAGCTCCTCGCAGTGCCCAAACCCATCTGAGGCAGCCTTCCTCGGGACATATTAACAATCCAACGACCAGGACTCAAAAGGACCTTCAAGCATTCAATTATAGGGCTGCTGAAATGTATTACCAGATACCTTCCTGTCCCTTGATTTGCTGTGGAGTATTGTTAACAGTGATTACATCTGGGGGGTAGGATAGGATGAACTCTATTTTCTTTGTACTTTTTTTGTATTTTAAATGTTTTCTAACAACAACAAAAAAAAAAAAAAGAAAGAAAGAAAGAGAGAAAACATTTCTATTCAGAGACAGCAGGGCATAGTGGGAAGGAGCAGAGCTACTGGGGCCAGACCACCTGGTTCTAACTCTAGTTTAAGCTGTTACCAGCTGTGTGACCTTACCCAGGTTACTTATCCTCTGTGGTAAGTTTCCTCATTTACAAAGTAGGGATGATGACAATAATAGTAATTGCCAGAAGATGGTTGTGAGGATAAGGTAAAGTAGGTAAAGGAATTAAAGTAATGCTGGCATAAATGCAGCACTTTATAACAGATACTGATTATCTTTTATTTTATTTTATTTATTTTTTAATGTATTTTTTTTTAACTTATTTATTTGTCAGAGAGAGAGGGAGAGAGAGAGAGCAGGCGAGCACAGGCAGAGTGGCAGGCAGAGGCAGAGGGAGAAGCAGGCTCCCTGAGGAGCAAGGAGCCAGATGTGGGACGCTGGGATCATGGCCTGAGCCGAAGGCAGCCGCTCAACCACCTGAGCCACCCAGGCGTCCCGATACTGATTATCTTTTAAAGATGTATCTTCAGTTCTGATGCTGCTTGCCCAGAGTGTGACACAGTCTTGTCTCTCATCTATATGGTGATCTTTAGTCCCTGTATCACAAGCAAACTGCTCCAATTCTGATAATAGATCAAATAATTTCTTTATTCCCAGCTATTTCTAAGAAAAGGACCATATGAACACTAGACACAGCATGCTAAGTAGAGACTTGAAACTACTTCATAGAAATAGGGTAGCATAGAGCAAAGAACTTTACAACTGGAAGGAGACTCCCTTGTGGCTAGTGTCAGTTCGATGATTGATTTTGTGGATGACCTCAGGCAAATTACTTGCTCTCTCTGGGTCTTCTCATCTTCTCTATCTACAATACTATCTATTTGATTCTCTCCTGTTTGTCTCTTCTGCCCCCATACAATGGGGAGAAAATACTGACCTGCTGAATAAACAATAACTAATAGAACATTCAAAACAAGGGCATTTCCAAGTTAAGTACTTCAGAATCTTGCACTTATAAATGCTGCTCCTCAAAATACTTCTGTCATCGGAGTGATAATTCCCCCCACCTTGTAAGTTAAATAACTGACACATTGGAGATGTAAATTTAGACACCATGCAACCCTCATCAAAGTCAGAGTACAAAGAAGGGCAACTGAGCATCTGCTAAGTGGATGTGGAAGGGAGCTGCCTTCCCCCGGTGAGGGAATTTAAATGACTCATTGTCTTTGCCAATTCATCTAGCACTAGATATCCCTGATCTTCATCATTCCTATTCTTTTCTAGGTAAGGCAAGTGTCTAATAAATCATTAAGAAGAGATTTATGCATCAAGTTATATGTCTCTTTCATGATCGACACTACTGAAAGGAGGACATTTAGAGATGATCCTGCCCTTGAGGAACCTAGAGTCCAATAGGAGGGACCGGTGAGTACAAAAATGATCAGATTACTTTAATCAAATACGGCAGGTGTCCTCTGACATTCCAGACTTGGGGAAGCCTGAAAGGCTCTACTAAGAAGAAATATCTTTTGCTTCAATTTACATGAACTCAAAATAATGCTGGTTCGTTATCATCTAGAATAGTGCTTCTCAATGAATCTACAGTGAAGCTAGCATTTGTAAGGGTTTCTCAAGAATCAAAGATTGATAGTTTTATAGAATGTAATACAAATGAATTCCCTTGAAATGAAAGAAAGCAAAGACATATCAAAACCTATGTAATATAATAGTCATCTGTGTTTCCAGAGTGGGTGACACTTCCAACCAAATCATTTGACATTCCCAACTAAACCATTTCATACACATGAAGCCCAAGGACCAGAAATGTAAAGAGATTTGGGGAACCTGGGTGGCTCAGTGGGTTAAGAATCATGCCTTCAGCTCAGGTCATGATCCCAGGGCCCTGGGATTGAGCCCCTGTGTCGAGGTTGGGGAGCCTGCTTCTCCCTCTCCCTCTCTCTGCATCTCCTTCTGCTTGTGCTCTCTCTCTCCCTCTCTCACTCTAATAAATAAATAAAATATTAAAAAGAAAGAGAGAGATATAAAGAGATCTTATCCAAGGTCATATAACTCAACTTGAACAGATTAGGAACAAAAACTCAGGTATTCACACTTCTATCCGAGGACTTTGGAGATTTATATTATATCCCCCAGGTAGATGCTTTAGTCTCTGTGCTCTATTCTTCCCTTGAGAAGCTGATGCTAAAAGATGGTTTTGTATGAGTTTCCTGTTATAAAAATTATAGATAAAATCAAAATGCTGGGCCACCTTGGTGGCTCAGTCAGTTAGGCATCTGCCTTCAGCTTGGGTCATGATCCCAGAATCCTCAGATCCAACCCCACATCAGGCTCCCTGCTCAGTAGGGAGCCTGCTTCTTCATCTCCTTCGGACTGCAGCTCCCCTGTGCTTGTGTTCTTTCTCTCTCCCTTTGTAAAATAAATAAATAAAATATTTTTAAAAATCAAATTGCTAACTTATTGACAAAATACTTTTTTTCCCCAAGTTGCCTTCATAAACCCCCATTGTGGATACTTACTAACATTGGTTCATCTTCTTTTGTACTTCCAAATGACCTCTAAGGTGGAATGAAGAAGGGGAAAAATGAGGGAAAGATTTTAATGCTGCAAATTATAGCCATTTCTTATCTAGTACTCTTTACTCACATAAGTCAATACCTACATCCACAGTAATTCTACATATAGGAATATTTTTTAAAAGATATGACTGTACCATCAGAAGAGAAGCCCAGTCTCTGAACTCTATTATTATTCTATCCTGATCCCTCGTTTGGTTTTCCTTTTTGAATTCAGGTCTTGACTTTAATCTAGAAAATAGATAAGCAACAATCTTCTCATGTGATAAGACCAAGGGCATGCCATCTCATCATTGAAACTGGTATGGTCATGATGATTCTAGTTGATATAAAAATCCAGAATCTTTATCATATTTATAAACGCTAAGTCAATTTACTGGGGACCTATTTTTAGTCCCAGAAATTCTATTAATTCATGATGACTCTGTAGCCTATTCATGACTGCAATATTCTTAAAATAAGAACTCCAAGTGAAACTATTCCTTCAATATTAAAATTATTCTGCTTCTTACCTGTTGTCCCAGCATGTTTCTAAAAGTTACTGGATAGGGGTGCTAGGTGGTACAGTCAGTTGAGTATCAGACTCTTGGTTTTGTCTCAGTTCACGATCTCAGGATCATGGGATGGAGTCCCAAGTTGGGCTCTAAGCTCAACACAGAGTCTGCTTGGGGCTTCTCTCTCACTCTGCCCCTCTTCCACCCCCATGCTCACATGCTCTGTCTCTCTAAAAATAAATAGTATGAATCTTTAAAAAATAAACTAATATAAAACATATTGAATAGGGGCACCTGAGTGGCTCAGTAGGTTAAGCATCTGACTCTTGATTTAAGCTCAGGTCGTGATCTCAGGGTCATAGGATGGAGCCCCACTTCAGGCTTTGTGCTCAGTGTGGAGTCTGATCGTTGCTCTCTCTGCTACTTCCCCTGCCCCCTGCTCTCTCTCTCTCTCTCTAAAATAAGTAAATAGAATGTTTAAAAAAAAAGAATGTTAAAAAAAAAGAATAATGAGTTCAACATGGGAGGACGATGACAAATTAAATCTTTTGTGTTCTTCAATTCTTCAAATGAAGAATTCTCAAAATTTTTAAGGAAAACACCTTTATACAAAGGATGAGCATGTCTATGAGGAAAGCAGGAAATATTCACTGTTATCAGTTTTGCCTCCCACTCCTCTGGGAATCCTGGAAAACCAAGAGGGAGAAAAAGAAAATCATGATAGCGAAAACATAAGGAATTACTGGGTAAATCTTACAGACCAAGTAAAGGAACAGTTTTGCTAAACTGTTTCTTTATTTAAAAAGAAGAAAATCTTTACATGTGTTCAAGAAGCTACTTGACTGTTTTGCAGACCCTAGGTACTTAGTATGAAATAAGAATCCTAATAAATTCCCAACGGACTGCACTTATTTATGGTCACAAAAATGCCATGTTCATGACAAAACGTCTCACTTAAATTCAAATTCCAAGTTTAGAAATAAATGGTATACATGTGTTGATTGTACTTTCCTTTTCTGAAAATTAGCCACCATATTTTTTTAGCTTTAGGATTTTTTTTAGCCACAATTCAGTTCTCGATATTGTATCTTCAATTACTTCAATTTAACTTACATTAATGATCTCTGAACTAACCAGGCAGAAATATCCTGAACTATAGCCCCAGAAATAGGCAAAATGAAATCAATGTTACTAAATCTGCATGTAGTGATTATAGATGGAAAAAAATCCCATCGTTGCCATGACAATGCCACACACGCTTTTGATGTTTTCTTCACAGAATAACAAAATGTACATTTAATAGAGATGTCTAATTGTCTTTCACTCTGGTTTTTGCTCACCAACATAGCAACATGTTTTTTGCTAAACATCACAGTATTGAAGTTGCTCTGCCTCCAGCTGCCATTAACATATTTTGTATTCATGCTTTGTATAAATTCTGGAAAATGTTTTCAGCTTAGCTTCCCAACTATGCATTTAATTTATATCTAATGAGACAGGGAATGTTAAGTAAATGTGAACTGATTAACTGCAAATAGATGCATTGGCCTTTATTAACCAAACAGTAGATAATTTTATTGACTATCTCCTAAAGTTGTTAAACCATAAGACCTAACAACTTTTTTTAGTTGAAGTTTAAAGGTAAATTTAAGCACAAACAGATGATTAAGAATAAGGACCAGCCTTTTCCTATCATTCAAGTCTTATTAGCAACTCAGTTTCCTCAAGCAATTCATGAAAAAGTCCTTAGAAGTCTATTAGTCCTTCTTTTTCTAAATACATACTTTCTTTTAAAACCAAACCCAAATGGACTAAATGTGAGTCAGTATCTTTTTAGATATTTCATTCCAAGTCTGGGAAGCTGCCATAGTTAGATTTTTCTGTTCAATCAAGCCATCATTTGTTAGATATAACTCTTATTATTAGTCTTAAATTGTGACCTGAATAATGTTCATTTGAACAAATACCCATATGAACAAATACCCAGCTCTCTCCATATACCAGGTTCTTTCTTAAATTATGAACCTAGTGTCCATATTTAGTAAGAGCAGTCTATGAGTCAGTGATAACTTTGCACCATATTCCAGTTCCTCCAACGCACACACTATCCCCAGGTTCCAACAACAAAGGCTTCAATGATGTATTTCAGCATTTTAGTAAATGTACCAAACCGTCAGCCTGGTTTTCATTAACTCTGATTTCTTCAGGTGCTATGATTAGACAATGTTTTCTCACATGGGTCACTTTTGGTAGAACGAGTTATCAGCTATGAGGCTGCTCCAGGGAAGATAGTCTTACAGCAAGACCATCTTGGCATCTCAAGAACATATCCTTTGGAAACAAAACACAGGGGGGAAAAAAGCCCACATGCAATAAAAGCCTGACTAAAAACAAGAACAAACATTCTACTGAAAGTCTACTGTACTTAAAACTGAAGATTTCCAGTATATTGTAAAATAAATGGAGAAAGACATCATATGCAGTAAACTCTTAAGAGCCTTGGCTCACATCTTCCTTTGATTTTCTCATGGTCACACCACAACTAAGTAGCAGGTCCAAGATTCAAACTCAGGTCTATGACTCGAAAGCACATGCACTTTTATTAGTTTCATTAGTACTAAGACCTGCCTGAGAGGTAGAACAAACAATGAATTCCACCCCAAGTCAATGAATTTTCTCACTATATTTACCATTTGGGTTGCAGTATGAACTAATTATGCAACCCAGAGCACAAGGTCGTGTCTTAAAAACTGGTCACAGTCTCTTTTAAACTACTTACTCAGTAGAAAGGGTCTCAGGACAAGATGGGACATCAGCAAGTTACCAGGGGTCTTTGTTTTTAGTGGATTTGCCATGATTTCTGCCTTTCTCTGGTTGCTATCACCATCCAGAGATTCCAGAGAGCCCCCTCCTCCCTCTCTAAATACCATAAGTTTGGGCAACCTGGATAGGCAGTGTCTCCGTAAGGTTGGGTCCTCCTGATCCACTCTCTTTCTCATGTCCAGTCCAGAGCCAAAGTATTATTACCTAAGTAAATACTTTACTTTTACATAAGTAAAACACACTCTGTGGTTTCACTGTCTTATTCTGGCTTCTCCATTTCTAGGGCAGCCTGCAGAGTGTACTAAACTAATCTATTTAGCATTCCCTCTGAATATGTCAACTGCCTACTCAAAAACTCTTGGATTCCCCATTATCTATAAGATAGTCATTTCCTTGTCTTTTACAGAACTCCGCAATATCTCATTTCTATCTTTTCATTCTCGTTTCACACAATTCTGAACTGGTACCACAATCAATTTTTGGAACATGTCCCAAATATCCTCACATTCAGGCCATTACCTTAAGGCTAAAATGATTTTCCCAATCCAGGGTTATCCTATTTAACTTCAATGAATCAGATAAGACCCACCTCAAGTGAATCTTCAGTCCTGAAGCTGCTGATTTATTTTGCAACCACTACCAAATTGAGATCTTTATCTCTTTTAAATTCCTTATAGGAGATTACTTAAAACATTGTCATATTATGTATCTCTCGCTTTCTCTCTCTCTCTTTCTCTGTCTCTGTCTCTGTCTCTGTCTCTGTCTCTCTCTCTCTCTCTCACACACACACACACATACACACTTGTCCTGCATATCTCTTCTAGATTCAATTACTCATTTCCACATCCCTCATAGCATGAGGTTTTAATAATAACAAGTACTCAGTAAGTGTTGCTTCAAATAAAGTAACATAAAGTACCTTCTGTAAAACCTTGAAAAGATGCCCCAGTGTTTTCATACCAATACGCTTAGGAGCGAATGCTACAGTGCTTTTCTACAGTAATAAAACTGCCTGACTTCATTAATGCAAGGTCAGAAATATGGGCCAGCTTGGTGCAGTGAATACTTTCATTCACATCACCCTCATTCCCACCCCATCATATACCTAGCGACTTTTTTTTTTCTTTTCTTTTTACCAAGTCACAGATGGCATAGGAGAGAAAATGGAAGAACAGCTGGTAGTTCCACAGTGGTACCTTGGGCTCTCTCAGAAGCTCAGTTCAAACTGTCCCCATAGCCAGAACAAAGCAGTGAAAGAAACAAAACTGCCTGGCAATAAAACACTTTATTTCATTTGAATTGCCTGTATAATAGCCTCTACCCTCTGTTTAGCTTTAACTTAGGTGACCTGGCAGATACAATTGCAGCGTGTGGGCTCCTTCAGTAACAGCAACAAAGGCATAGTCCTTGAAAGCTTCCAGTAGTGATAGCCTCTAGGTGTCGCTGGCCAACCTGAGGGGTGGTGGGAGGGGTAGGCAGGATGGGATGAAAGGAAGGAGAATCAGGAAGCTGGGAGAGAGCAACCCAGAGGTAGAACAGAGCACAGCAAGCCCAATCCTCCGCAGAACACTTAGTTGTGAAATCAGCAACAATTCCTTCAAAGGTTTAGCAGATATCCTATTTGAACAGACTCTCTCGTTTACATCTCAAGCAGAAGAAAGTAAAATAATGAGAAGCCAAACTGGAAAACTTACTTTATACTTAGGTGGCATGTTTACCGGAAAAGGGCATTTCCGTCCCAGATTTGGGGATTGGACGAATAATTTCCTAAGAATATCTAATTTTAAATTCAATATACAAGGCGAGGGGCGCCTGGGTGGCTCAGTGGGTTAAAGCCGCTGCCTTCGGCTCAGGTCATGATCCCAGAGTCCTGGGATTGAGCCCCACATCGAGCTCTCTGCCTACTTGTGATCTTTGTCTGTCAAATAAATAAATAAAATCTTTTAAAAATATATATATATATATATGTATATATATATATACACACAAGGTGAACTCTTTCTCTTCTTGGAAGCCTTTCTGGCTGGAATTTTGCTTTTCAAAATGTCACCTCCTAATTAAAACTTTCCCCCAACCCTCCTAGGAAAAATATGTATTTATAAAATACACATCAAGCGTTTACTATGCGCCAGGCAGAACTTGAAACACTGGGGATACAACCGTCAATATAAGATGTTTTGTCCTCAAATCTTGTGGAGCTTTTATTTCAGTAAAGGGAGCAAGGACCAGTTGGTAAAGTGTGGGGAGGAAAGAAATGAATAAACATAAATAATGCAGATAATTTTAGAGAATGCTAAGTGATATAAAGAAAATAAAATAAAGTGATGTGATAGAAGACTTTCAGGTTTGCAGGGTACTGTAAGTAAGGTCACTGGCGAGGAGTTCTCTGAAAAAAAAAAAAAAAAAAGATTTTTGAATTGTGACCTGAATGACAAAAATAAATTGAGAGAGGAGAGACAGAGTAAGAGAGAGAACACAATTGGGCAAAAATATGAGCCCAGAGCATTCCAAAGCAAATGGCCCAGAATATTTCTGGCATAGAGGCTCTAAGATGGAAATTAGTTGGAATAAGCTTGTTATATTTGACAAGTGCAAAGAAAGCCAATGTGGCTGGATCATAGTGAACAGAGTAGAAAGTGCTAATATAGAAAGCTGGAATGAGAAGCAGAGGTCAGATATTACAGGATATTGTAGGTTCCAGAAAGGGGGTTGAATTTTATTCCAAATTCAGTAATGGGAAGCCTTTTAAGGATTTTAAATAGAGGACTGACACAATCTAATTTACATTTTAGAGGATGACTCCAGTTTCTGTAAGGAGAATGGAGTGGCACAGCCACAGCAAAGAAGGGGAAAGAGACAGAAAGTTAGGCTAGTAGCTCAGGTACCAGCTCCTGGGGGCTTGAATCAAACTGAAACAGAGCCACCTTCACGTTGTTCCCGCAGCTCTCTGAATGCACCTCTACCACAGAATTATCACACTGTATGAGATTCTACTATTATACGGGTCAGTGACCTACACTGAACAACAAACCATTTGAAGAATGAGACTACATCTTACTCATCTCCCTAGCCCCCACCATCCAGTGCAGAGCTGACTCAGGAAATGCCAATGGTATGAATTATAATACTATGGTGGAGGACTCAAAGCTCTTCACCTTGGGTAGGCTATTTCACTAAACATCCCCCAGGCCTCAGTTTCCTCAAAGTACATGCCACTCTTTCATCTCATGGTTTTCTTAATAACAAAGTAGGTAATGGATAACATAGAGCCTCATAAAATTACATTTCTTGAATCACTAGGCATTATTGTCAGTTCCGTTCTCCTCTTAAACACTTGCCTTTTTTATAAGAGAGCACCTCCCCGCCCAAATTAGAACTCACTAGAAGTTTCTTTGACAATCCTAGGAGATCTGCTAATAATTTGGGGATCCAGAATAATCATTTGATTCTCTCAACCCTCTGTTGTCATAGGTGGTTTAAAAAGTAGAGATAATTCCTTCCCCCTTGTAAATTTCCCAATTATCTTAACTCTTACCTCTTGCAGAAGCCTGTGCTCTACTGATATAACAAAGTAGATACAGAAATAAGTGTGTAGGAGAGAGAGGTAGCGTCATGTACAGAAAAGATCACTGCACTCACAGGCAGCAGAACTAGAGGCTCTCGTTGGTTTTGCCACTTCCCAGTGCAGTCTGCAACATGAATTCGGGTGCCAACCACCATGTCTTGGTTTTAAGCATTCCATTATCATTGATGAGACTAGAAAAAAGGTGCTTGGTTTTCCAACAACAAACATTTCTCTGATACCAACTGTATGCCCCACAGTTCAGTTCAGTGTTGGAACTTACTACTTGGAGCTAGCACTGACCCCACAGGTGAAGGACTTAGTCCCAAAGACTGCCTGCACTTCACCATAACTAACTATAAATTCAGGAGGGTTCCTATAATGCACTCATCAGAGTTCAAAAATTTCCTAGAATGACTCAACAAAATTCAAGAAAGCACTATATGTTTGGTCGTTGAACAACATGGGTTTGGACTGCATGGATCTGAACACAGATTTTTTTTTTTACAGTACAGTACTATAAATGTATTTTCTCTTCCTTATTATTTTCTTACCCTATTCTTTTCTCTAGCTTACATTATTATAAAAATACAGTATATAATACATCTAACATAGAAAATATGCATTAATTGACTATGTTATTGGTAAGGATTCCTGTCCATAGTAGGCTATTAGTAGTTCAGTTTTGGGGGAATCAAAAGTTATATGCAAATTTTTAGCTGTGCAGAGGGTTGGTCCTGAAAACCCCTGAAATTTTTCAAGAGTCACTGCAGGCTATAATTCAGGAACAGCCATAAGGAAGAGAGGCAAAGGGGAAAGTATTAGGGAAGTAGGGGTATGCAGAGCTTCCATGTCCTCTCCAACACACCAGCCTTCCAGCACATCTGTGTGTTCACTAGGAAGTCCCCGTAGCCTCGTTGTTTCAAAGTTTTTATTCAAGTTTCATTATGTAGACATGATTGATCAAATCATTGGTCAATGATGATTCAACTCAATCTCTAGCCCCTCTTCCCTCCTGAGAGGTTGGAGGTGGGCCTCAAAGTTCTAATCCTCTATTCTAGTGGTTGGCCTTTCTTTCAGCAACCAGCCCCATCCTAAAGCTCTGTGAGTGCCTCCCAAGACTCACCTCATCAACATAAACTCAGATACAGTCAAAAGCTGTTCCTTATGCATAATAAGAAACTCCTATCACTAGGGAATTCCAAGTGTTTTAGGAGCTCCGTGCCAGGACCCAGGGACAAATTATAAATACGCATATTTTTGTTGTATCAGAAAGGGTAATCAATTTGATTATCTCCATGTCCCTTTTAGTTCTACACATTCTGCTATTGCTGAAGTTTTATTTATACTTCAGTTTCTGTATCTTTTTTAAAAAGATTTTATTTATTTATTTGACAGAGACAGTGAGAGAGGGAACACAAGTGGGAGGGGCTTCCTGCTGAGCAGGGAGCCCAGTGCTGGGGCTCAATCCCAGGACCCTGGGACCATGACCTAAGCCAAAGGCAGATGCTTAACAACTGAGCCACCCAGGCACCCTTTATACTTCAGTTTCTAAAGTCAGGTTCTCTACCACTGAATACAAAACTACATGGGTATAGATGTTTGAGGGCTATATGAATCTCAACACAAAAATGGCGTAAAAATGGTTAGGTTCCATTTGTTACCACCATCACAAAAAGAAAAGATTCTCAATGTTAATGCAATTTCCCAAGATTAGGTAGAAAGAAAGAGAAATAGAAACAAAAATAACAATAAATCTCATTAATTCTGACTTCTTTGTAGATTTTATTCTTAAACTGCAAATAATAGCAAATGTTTTCCCATGGGCAATTCAAATAAATAGAATAAACATATTTTTTGAGAGGACTACCAAAAATGCATTGAAAGTAAGCAATCAGAAATATATATACATATTCAAGAACAAAAAGTATATAATGATAGACTATCACAACAATTTAGTCACAACTACAAACACAAATTCCCAAAGCACCACATTAAGCTAGATTTTTACAAATCTAACACAATATTAGCCTTCGGTTCTGAGAGATTTCATATATTTTTATTATAATATTCAAAACTATAGAAAGGAGAAGAAAAAAAAAGAGAAGAAATAATCTGGCTTTGGTCCTGATGAGTCAAGCACAGTGAGGATTTCTGTCCTCATGTTTTTGCCACACTGTTGTGTTTGCGGGAGTTGTAACTAGAGAGTTGTCACTTCCGGATACACAGACAACTACAGTAAGGATTTCACTCCCTATCTTTTGAGTAAAATAGATGTCATATTTTTCTCATTTCCCACACATTCTGTTGTGGCCAATAACAAGTGATGAGAAAGTCACCAACAAATACTTTATTGTTAACTGGCAAGTAACCAGAGGGTTTGGCAGCTAAATTTGCAATTATTCCAAAATTTACCAAAGGCACCTTGTATTTCAAGCAGTAAAGGGAAGTCACATTTTACAGCACCATCTTGTGAGAGAATAAGGAACTGGCTTGCCTAAGTAACAAGCATAAAACAAGCTTTTCTAAGCTCATTAAAGAAAATTGTTTTAAAAATTAATTTCTTTTTAGTAGATTGTTCCTTCACAATATATATGTATGTTTATAGGCAACTCAATTTGGACAATTTTTCTTCTCATTTTCAATATTTTCCTCTCAGCATAATTAAATCATCTTGATATTAATCATGAAAGCCACATGAAACAGAAATCTATGTGTTACACTTAAATATAATTTTATATTCAGACAAAATATTTATCTTCTTTTTCTATCTCTCAGTATTCTTTTAAGCTCTTGTCTTGCCTCTTCTAAGATACAAGGATAGTATTTTTTTCTGTAAATGAATGGAGAAAACAGAGGTCAGGGAATTCATTCCTAACAGCTTCCCATAGTCAGGCATAAATCAGAACAACATAAATTGTGCGTGTATTATCTAGTATCCCAATCAATACTTGTTCTACAAATTAAAAGTGGAAAATTTACGGATGTTATGTTACTTATTTTCAAGTTGGTTTTCTGAATTTTAGGAGTAAGACTCATCAATGCTAATTATATTCTGCCAAATGTCATTTCTTGTTCTAATTATTTACGATATGTACAATTACCTACTCCAGCAGTTTTCAGAGTGTAGTGTGCATGAGAAACATCTAGAGTATTTTCTATTTGTTACCAAGCAGATATCTTTCCCAACCCCAGATTCTGATTCCAGAGAAAAGCTAGATTCTTGCAACATGCATTTCAACCAGCCCTCGATAATTCTAAAGTGGCTAATCTATGGCCACACTCTGAGAACACTGGCCTGACTGTATCATTTCATTTTACCATTTGAGTATATTGGCCTCCATGGGACCTTTGATGTGTGCTTATACCCAGCTCCATTTAATCAGTTAATTTTCCTCTTTTATCATATTTTCCCTGTAATATCTTGGCTCTGGATCTGCTGTTCTTTTATTTGTATGTTTCTGTCTTCTGAATTCCTCAGTACAATATTCATTTATTACCCACTGTCTGACTTTAGATGAGAGGACAGTCTGCTAATGTCTAGAACAAAAGGAACACTTAATTGCATAACAATTAAGAATATCCTGACAAGACTTTTGAGTTCCTAATGTAATTTTATGTCCTATCCTCCACAGTATTCCCATGGCCTAGCATAATACCTCCCACAAATTAGACAGTCAATAAATATTTATTAAACAAATAAACACAGTGAAAAAAATTCAGCTTGAAATTACTATACTAGTAGTTAGTTCCTGACATTGGCCCATAAAATAATTGATGCCAACTTCCTCCTTTTACAGGTGGGTACACAGAGGCCCTTCTAAGGCATCTGCCTCCAACAAGTCACTTAAGGAAATAGGACCCAAGTCTTCTGACTCCCAGTGAAATGCTCCCCTACTACTAAAGCAGATTATCCTGGTGTCTTCTCAAAATAACCTTATGGTAATTTAGTTGTTGGTGGTAACTAATGTTCAGTTCCAACGAGACTGCTTTTCCTAAAATTCTTAGGATTTCTGAGGGTTGATATCTCTCCTCTCCTCGTCTCTGACCTTCAACCTCCAAAATCTAATTATCTCCAACTTCAAAATCTCCTTGGGTAAAATCCTTAATGGAAAAGAACAGGCACAGCTGCACTCTAAGCACAGCTTTATTGACTACAATCATTATAACTTTTCTAATTAAAGTTTCTACAGTAGAGCGTTTGCAGAGTGTGTGTGGTAATTTTGTTTTTACCACATTCAAGCATTCAAGGTAGGTGTATAATCTACCTAAAGGTGTGAAATAAATGTGCGGGGGGGGCGAGGGGAATAAATGTGTGTGTGTGTGTATGTGTGTGTGTGTGTGTGTGTGAATATACGTACATGTATATGTACGATGTATGTATATATCATAAGTGTATATAAATATACAATATACATACACACATATAAAATATGAAAAGGAAAACCCTTGGTGTGGTACCCAGAACTTTACAGCAGTTTTTGGCAACATGAATCAAGGTCCTGATTCTGCCATTAACTTTTGCAGTGTTCCCTTCCTTCTCTGGCCTTAGTCCTCATCTTCCAAATCAGATGTTTGAATTTGGGGGTCTAAGATTCCCTCCAGATGCAATATCTTAGAGAGCTTAAGTCCCAGAGTAGGCAAATCACTCACTTTCTAAATGATTTAATCAGAAAATCTTAAAGCTAGGAAGTGATTTGTACCCACGGAAAGATGAAACCACAATTCTCCTGCCAGACCATCGCTAGTCAGCACTGACAGGTTCTGTCCTGGCAGTGGAAAGTTGGAAGAAGGCGGTGGCTTCTGTCATTACCCACTCAGCCAAGCCTGTTCCTCTCATCTCCCACACTCATTCTCAGCCTGAGATGCCAGATCAGTGAAGACTGCTTGGATGTTTGTTTCCAGAGCTGATCTAGTTCACACACACACCGGTGGCATCCCCTGGTGTCAAGGCAGTTGCTGCCATACCGGCTCTGTTTCCAACAGAGTCCCACCGTCCCACCTTCAAGAACTCAGCACCTTTTACAACACCTCATTCTGCCATCCTTGAAGGTGAACTGCCAAAGGCTCATGAGACTGTTAAAAAGATACAGTTGGGGGCCCCTGTCGGTCCCTCATTTGGTTCAGCATCTGCCTTCAGTTCAGGTCATGATCCCAAGGTCCTGGGATCCGGTCCCACATCAGACTCCCTGCTCAGTGGGGGAGTCTGCTTCTCCCTCTCCTTCTGCTGCTCCCCCTGCTTCTTCGTGCTCTTACCCTCTCTCTTTCTCCCAAATAAATAAATAAAACCTTAAAAAAGAAACAAACAAACAAAAAAATACAGCTAGATGAAGACTCTCCCCCCCAGACTTCCCATCTCTGAGCTCTTGAGGAAGCTCCCCAATTGTACTGAGCCTCTGTAAATGAAGACTGTAAGGCCCACCCCACACACATGTGGGCGGGGTCCTAATCAAAGATGATGAGGTACCAAGTATCTATCCCAGAGCATGGCCTATCACAAGTGCCAAGAAACTGTTAAAATGCCCAAAAGGCCCTTTCCATTCCTCACATTGCAAAGAGATGGGTGAGAGATAAATCCCATTTTACATGATTTGAAGTCTGTAAAAATATAATGTTGTCATTCTTTGAGAAACAAAGTTAAACGCTGTGCAAAGAATACATAGGAAGCTGCCCACGCACATCCTGTCCCTGTCATTTAGGAAGCAGTTTTAATTCCACAAAATAATGCAAAGAGACAAAGCTATGCAGCTGTACCTGATTTCTACCTGAGTTCTGACTTGGTATGTGGGGCAATCGGCTTGCCCTCTCTGGGTGTCGTCCAGGGACTGTGCAGGGCGGGGATGGAGCTGGGCGACCTCTAACTGTCCTTCCCGTTCAGCGATAGCAGCAGTGCAGCCCGAGGGAGGCTGTGCCCTCGCAGCCCGGTGGGCTGGGCGCCAGCAGGAGTCCCTCCTCCCGCGCAGGGCTTCCCTCATCGGCTGCAGTGCCCGGGAGGCTGCGGGAGGAGAGGGGGTGGCTCTCCCGCAGCTCACTGGAGACCAGGAGGCGCTGTCTTCCCACCATCAATAATGCAGTCTTTTGTCAGCAATAAATTCCCTCCAAAATTAATGAAACAGCCCTTCTAAATTCTCATGTCACTGCCTCCTACAGCAGGAGCTGGGCGAGGCTTCCTGCTCTCTAAATAAATAGGAAAGCCATATAAATTGTCCGGAGGCCATACCCAGCTAGCTGGGACACAATCTAATCTCCTCATCTGCCTACAGAAACAAGGAGAAAGATGGAAACCCAGGATCAATATTTGATCTCTATTGCAGAAGGCACCCACTCCATTCCCCAGTAGATGTGATAATCTACTGGCATCCCTCTCCCAGGTCACTGCCTCTTTGCAGCAGTCTGTCCTCTGACCTGGGGCGTATCATGAAGGAATATGAGAGCCCAAGCCCACCCTCCTTTTACAAGTGAAGAAACCAAAGCCCAGAAGAAGACACAGAAGGCCATGGCCTACTATCGAGTGTCCAAAAATCCTACCTCAGGATTTCTCCAATTTTAATGAGCACGAGATTCAGTAGGTCTGAGGTGGGGCCTGAGCCTATGCATTTCTGAAAAGTTCCCAAGTGCAGCTGGGCTGCTGGTGGTTATCAGCATTTCCAGTAGCAAAGGTCTAGAAGACCATCAGCTCCACTGGGGCAGACCAAGACTCATTTTTTGCTATGTTCCCAGCATTTAACAACATCAGTGCAGTAGGTTTTTAATAAAGTTTTATGGGAATAATGAATTGGTCCATAAATAAGACAGCATTACCAGTGGTTAGATTTGGATCCTGGAACCATCCTAGCTAGGGTGACATCCTGGCAATGCCACCAAGTGATGTGCCTTGGGCAAGTTATTTAACTTCTCTGTACCTTAGTTTTCTCAACTGTAAAATTGCATTAGGAACACTATATGTCTTACAGAGTTGTTGAGACAGAGGGAAATTAGCTAAAATATATAAAGCACTTAGGACAATATCTGGCAAGTGGTGGTTAGTACAAAAAAGTGACTTCCTCAAGGTCACACAGCTACTTAGGAGATCTAAACTACCACTCATATCTCTTGATATTTTATTTCAGTATCATCATGTAATACCCAGCAGAAGGACATTTTATTTATTTAGTTACAAAGGATGATATTTCCACCAAACAAACCCTCTGAGTTGTGAAATGTGAATGCAAGATCACATGAAAAGAAATGCTCTGGTTGAAGGTAGGAAATAATCAAACATGCAAATTTAAGCCTACAAGAAAAACACATATGACTTACTAAAGAGAAAGAACCCAAGCCTGGTAGTGACACAGACCTGAGTCTATATCCCAGGTCATCTAAATACAATCAGTAGAAAGGTGAGCCAGTAATTCTCTCAAAATGATAATCAGCCCATGAATAAAATAAATATCCATCTAATTTAGAGGGTTGATATGCAGAATAAATTAGTTAATGTGAGTAAGGCATATAATGCTGCTTTATACATGGCATGAGCTCAAGAAATAATAGCTTGTAATGGTCATGGTAGTAAAGCCATAAAACATTTATAAGAGCCAGATTGGAAAAGCAGCTGATTCTTTTCCAAGTGGTATCCTTGTAGGATAGGCTCCTTGAGTCTCCCAAAGGAATATGGACTGGAAGATTGTTCATGGTTCCTCCAGCTCAGTGGGATGTAATACCATTGTCTTACTCCAAAGCAATAGAAAGTTGTCCCTTGATGCCTGGACTGGATGTTGTTCCCGGCCAGTAGAAAGCCTGATGGTGAATGACCAGAAAAGGGCCTGTCTATACCTGAAAATTCTGGGCAGAACCAGACATTAGAGAGAAAAAATGAATTATCATATGACTTTGAGTCCTCAGAGGAGAATTCTGAATCTGAGGATTTAATATGTAAGACAAGAGCACCCTTAAAGATAAAAAATTGCGACTCTCATTCTAACTTGTGGAAATGAGGACTCAGAGACATTGTTTTCCCTCTGAGAATAATTTAAACATGAATGGATCAGTAACATTAATCATTGGCATACCCTAAAGCCCCTGCTCACTCTCAAATAGCAACTCTATTAGTCAATGACCAAAACTTCCCAAAATATACTAGAGAGATCTTCTGGGATCAGCTTTGACATGCTAAGCCTTTAGAAGTTGTCAATAAAAAAAAGCTGGATAAACTGAAAATCAATGACTTTTCTTGAAATTTATCAGATAACTGAGGTTGTAGAGCAAATTGCTACCCCTAAAATCTGGAGAGATAGCAAATCCATAAAGTAATAGCGACCAAGATCTGCTTACTTGGAACCAAAGCCACTGGACCCTAAGCTGGTAGAAAGCTATAAATGGTCATGTTGATAAACTGCTGGAAGCTGACTGTGGACCAGCATGACAGTGAGGAAATCTGAGGAATGCAGTCCTATGGGAGCTCCATGCTGTCTTGGGCTTTTCCTCCAGGAAAGCCAGAAAGTTCTAACTGTGAGGATTCCATAAAATATTGGGTCTTGGTAGGGGTAAGGGAGAAGAACCATTAGGAACCATACCCAGAGTTATCTCTGTAACAAAGTCCTACATGTCAGGAGAATTTATTTATTATTTTTTTAAGATTTTTTATTTATTTATTTGACAGACAGAGACCACAAGTAGGCAGAGAGGCAGGCAGAGAGAGAGAGAGGAGGGAGCAGGCTCTCCACAGAGCAGACAGCCCGATGCGGGGCTCGATCCCAGGACCCTGGGATCACGACCTGAGCCGAAAGCAGAGGCTTTAACCCACTGAGCCACCCAGGCGCCCCGAGGAAAATTTATTTTGCCTTAGTACAGTTCTGAAACCATATCCAGGCTGGGAAAATGGAATTTCTCTCCACTCAAATCCTCTCCAGAATTCCTACCCAATCCAAAGGGAACAGAAATCAGTCAGTAATGACAGGCTTCAAAGGAATAGATTAGAAACTCTGCAGCCAAGGAAGGGAGTTGAAGTTGGAGGAAAAGAAAAGCCCAACTGAAAAATTACCTATAGAGGTCATAACCAAGTGCATGGGCCAACTAAAAAAGTGTATCTAAATTGGATCATTATAGAACACTCCCCCACCACCATACCTTACTGCCACACCAACAGGGCTCTGTATAATAATAGTGGTCACAGCAGAAAAACCTATGAAACACAAGCTCTCTCTTTAGAAGAGTGCACAGGGAAACCACAAAGTAAGGAGGAGAGACAAACACAAGGACACATGAGACATTTGAAACCTCTGGTACCTATAACAAAACAAACATTAAACACAACTCAACTCTTGACCAGTTTTAAATGAATCCTCATACTAATCTGTGAACTAATCCTCACAGATATTGTCAAATATAACATACCTGGCTTTCACCAGATAACTTGCAAGACATAACAAAAGGAAAGAAAAAAACAAAACAGAACACTCCTAATTTGATCTATACAATGAATACAGTTGCAATCAAAATCCCAGCAAGTTATTTTCTAGATATCAACAAACTGACTCTGAGGAAGCAAAAGACCCGGGAGAGCTAGCACAATATTAGAGAACAAAGCTGGAGGGCTGACACTCCTGGATTTTTTTTTTAAGACTCTATTTATTTATTTGACAGAGAAAGAGATCACAAGTAGACAAGAGGCAGGCAGAGAGAGAGGGGGAAGCAGGCTCCCCGCTGAGCAGAGAGCCTGATGCAGGGCTTGATCCCAGGACCCTGAGACCATGACCTGAGCTAAAGACAGAGGCTTAACCCACTGAGCCACCCAGGCACCCCATCCTGGATTTTAAGACTTACTATAAAGCTACCGTAATCAAGACAGTGTAGTACTGGCAAAAGAATAGAAAATGAGATCATTGGAAGAGAATAGAGAGCCCAGAAGTAGACCCCCATAAATACAGTTGACTGATCTTTGACAGAGGCACCAAAGGCAATCCAGTGAAGCACAGACTCTCTTTGACAAAGGTGCCAGAACAACTGGACAATCACATGTAAAAAAATGAATCTAGATATTACACCCTTCACAAAAATTAGCACAAAATGGATCACAGACTTAGTAAAAATGCAAAACTACAGAACTTCTAGAAGATAATAGAGGAGACAGTTATTTGACCTTGGTTATGGCAATGAGTTTTTAGGTAGAGCACCATGGCATGATCCATGAAAAAAACAATTGATAAACTAGAACTTCATTAAAACAAAATCTCCTGCTCTGTGAAAGACAATGTCAAGATAATGAGAAAACTAGTCACTGACTGGGAGAAAATATTTGTAAAGGACACATTTGATAAAGGGCTGTTATCCAAAACATAGAAAGAACTCTTTTTTTTTTTAGATTTTTTTTATTTATTTATTTGACAGACAGAGATCACAAGTAGGCAGAGAGGCAGGCAGAGAGAGAGGAGGAAGTAGGCTCCCTGCTGTGCAGAGAGCCCAATGTGGGGCTTGATCCCAGGACCCTGGGATCATGACCTGAGCTGAAAGCAGAGGCTTTAACCCACTGAGCCACCCTGGTGCCCCAGAACTCTTAAAACTCAACAATAACAAACAACCCAATTAAAAAACTGGGCAAAATCTTCATCAGATACCTCACCAAAGAGGATATACACATGGAAATTATACATATAAAGAGCTGCACAAATAATTCATCCTCAAGGAAATGCAAATTAAAACAACTAAGAGATACAACTATAATCCTATTAAAATAGCTAACACCTAAAAAATGACAATGCCAATTGCTGGCAAAGTAATAGGAGCTCTCATTCATTGCTGATAGGAATGCAAAAGGGTACAGCCACTTTGTAAGATAGTTCGGCAGTTTCCTACAGAGCTAAATATAGTCTTAAGATATTATTCAGCAATTTCACACTTAAGCATTTACCCAACTGATTTAAAAACTTATGTTCATACAAAGACCTGCACACGAATGTTTATAGCAGCATTATTCATAATTGCCAAGAGCTAGAAACAACTAAGATGTCCTTCAAAAGGCAAAAGAATAAACAAACCGTGGTACATCCATACAATGGAATACTACTCAGTGATAAAAAATAGAAATGACCTATCAAGCCATGCAAAAACAGAGATGAATTTTAAATGTCTATTTCTAAGTGGCAGAAGTCAGTCTAAAAAGTCTACATTTTGTATGACTCTATTTACATGACATTCTGGAAAAAAAAAAAAGTAAAACCAGGAGATGTTTGTAAAATATCAGTGGTTGACAGGGTTTTGTAGAGTGGCAGAATGAAGAAGATTGAGTAGGTAAAGCAGAAGCAATTTTTTAAGGTGATGAAAATATTCTGTAGGATATTGTAATGGTGGATACATGGCATTATGCATTTGTCAAAACCCAAGGAAATTTAGAAAGTGTGAATCAATGTGTGAAATTTCAAGAAAAGCATTTATGAGGTTGAAGAATCCCAAGACAGAGTGCAGACTCTGACTAAACTCTAACTGTGCTACAAATTTATGAAATAACTTCCCTGAAGGGGCTGGAGGAAAGGTGCTGACCTGAGTAACTCTGGAAATGAGTGTGTTGTGTAAGAGTAAGTCAGAAGGAACTGTCCATAAGCACTGTACTCTATTTCAAAAGTCATTTCTCACATGGGTCGAATTAGCAGTCCTGAAACCATCACGCATACATACTGCAATTTAACGATTAAATAAATGGATAATGGATGGTGAGAGCCAAGTGTCTTACTCTTATAGTGGGAAGTTATAGATAATCAGGAGTAGGAGGCTAGAACGATCCATTGACAGTAGAATAGAGTTGGAGACAATGCTATGAACTCATGTTTAGCTTTATATAGACACAGCTGGTTACACACAGTAATATTTGTAAATATGTATATTGGTTAGCACACACATACATATTTCCTTTGTCAGGTGAGAGAGCCTAGAATCAATGATAGCCTCGTATCAATAAGCACAATTAGTGCACAGACCTTGGTTTTAAATATCAAGTCTTATGGGTGTCTGGCTGGCTCAGTCAACAGAGCATGAATTCAAGCCTCATGTTGCGCACAGAATCTACTTAAAAATAAGTAAATAAATAAATAATTAATAAGTAAATAAATATCAAGTTTTAAATAATTTAAATGGTCTTAAATATTATTTAAATGAAAAATTTAAAAGGTTTTAAATCCCATTTTCCAATAAAAGATACCAGGGCTCCTTCAAGAAATCATTGATTCTAGGACTGGGAAGGGAGATACATAAGATGAACTTGGAGCAACTGCTATTGCCAGAAAATAAGGAAATGCTCAAAATACACAATAATGGGAGAATGTCAAATGCACCCAGAAGCCAACTGAAAGAACTCCCAGTGGCCAATTCTGGGACAATCTGAACAACAAAATGAGTGAAGTTCAATTATACCCCATGAGTCTATATGACACAATAAATGAATAAATGAATGAGTGAATGAAGAAATCTGCGTGCAGATTTATGCTGATACTCTATCTTAAGGGAGATGAGGCATGTGCCTATTACTTAAATGTGGATTACACATATGATTTCCTTGCGAAGGGTACTGTATGGAAACAAAGGGTAACAATACAGTGGAGGAACCTGATAAAAACTACTTTAGCAAGTGCTCAAGTTTAATGTCAATGGTGATGTCAAATTAAGAATATATATCCTTGCTATGATGTGATGAGGATGGCACTTTACCTCTGCAATCTTCCTCCCAAAACCCATTACTTCAGTCTAATCTTGAGAAAAACAACATGACAAATAGCAATTAAGAGATGTTTTAGAAAGTACCTGACTACTAATCCTCAAAACTATAAGAGTCCTCAAAAACAAAGCTTGAGAAACTATCTTAACCAATAAGAATCTGAGAAGACAAGCCACAGAAGTGTAGCATATTATCTGGGATGGAATTTTGGAAGAGGAAAAAAAAGGGGGAATTAGGTAAAAACTAAGCAAATAGGAATAAAGAATAGACTTCAGTTCGTAATAACATATTGGTATTGATTCATTAATTTTCATAAATGCACTATACCAATGGAAGGGATTAACAATAGGAGGGAGTGGGTGTGGAGGTATGAGAACTCTCTATTATCTTCACAATGTTTCTGTAAATCTAAAACTCTTCTAAAATAAAAAGTTTATTAGATAAAATCTAAAGGTCTCTCAAATATCTGTAAAAATCCAAATGCTTCCTAGAAGGTGTATTCTTTCATCTGTTATCAGTCACTTATATCTTAAGTCGTTTAAATCTAAGCAGAGAGGAGTGTGATCAAATTTTCACATGAAGTTTGCTGAAAAGAAAAGATGAGACAGGTGGCTCTTCAGTATAAACAGGTAAAAAAAAAAAGTAAGGCATATGGGG
Organism: Mellivora capensis; assembly: GCA_004024625.1. NCBI lineage: Eukaryota > Metazoa > Chordata > Mammalia > Carnivora > Mustelidae > Mellivora > Mellivora capensis. The sequence continues at coordinate 82,876 of PISX010003590.1, forward strand.
TATGCAAGGTGGATGAGAATTCTTTTTAGTTTTATGTTGTTGTAATCGAAAAAGCCAATATCATAAGTCCCAAGATGTCCAGGGACAGAGTGGGAAGAGCAGCCTGACCCTTCCTATACTATTTTGGTCAAGTCGTTTGCTAGCTTTGAGTCTCAGTTTTTCCAAATACTTAATTAAGAAATTCAATTATAACACCTAAAAGGTGACTCAGCTCTGGCCTTCTAGGATGCCATAAGTATGTTCTGTCATGGGCTACACGGCAACGGAAATTAAGAAGAAACAGAAAGTTTTAGTTAAAATTAACTCATTTTAACTTTTCTGAGTGTCAAATTCATAATCAAGGAAAATGGCCCATTGCATATTGTTACGTTATTTCCTACTTTTAAAAAAGAAGTAACGAAATGAAATCCAATGCCATTTCACTCATCTTTTGATAATAGAAAATTTGTCTTTTAAGCAGAAAATTTATATTTGACCAGAAAGAGGGAACATATAGTTAGTTGGCTTATTCCTTTGGCTTCGTTATCCTTCACAAAAAAAGGCTTTAGGGTAATATCTGTATGTCACGGATGCCAGCAAATTATTTATGGCATAAAAGAATAGGAGCATATGTCTATTTAGATAAAACAGCATAAAAAAGTACATTCTTCACTTCCTACACTGATTGCCACTTCATGAAATCTCACAGATGTGACATCATCAAACTCATGCTGCATTGCCAAAATACCACAGAGATCAAATCAAGAAAAAATTGGCCATTTTTAGAAACAGATTAATTATATAAAAATTAATGGTACAAGAACGTTTTATTTACTGGAGAAAGCACAACCGATGAAGGAAAAAACAAACTAGTGAAAATGAGGAATTTTTTCAACCCAACTTAACAGTTGTTTCAGAGAAGAATGCAGACTCAAAATTGAGCCTATAATAGGCAAAACTGATAGAAAAAGAAAACTCATTTATAGCAATTCAATTTTAAATTTTTACATTTTCCTGATAGTACCAGTATTTGATGCTTGCACAGTGAGTCATTGTGATTGATGAGGGGAACACTTTCTGAATATTTAAAACCAGTATGAGGCCACTCCAGCACACCATGGCCAGGTTCTGGGTCTTTTTCTATAAGTAAAGCAGTACTGAAATGGGAATTTCATGATGTGGGATTTTGTTCTGGCCCTGGCATCAGTTTCTCATGTGACTTCAGCTTAGCTACTTCAGGTCTCTCAAGGTTCCAGCTTCTCAACTATAGAACATAATGGGTGAGTTGATGATCTCCAAGGTGTATTATGGTGTAGCTTTAGCTGTCAAAGGCTCTACGACAGTGTTTTCCTATCTCAGCACGAGTAATCGCTTAGACTGCCTCATTCTGTGTTGTAAGTAGTGGGTAAGGGGGTATCCTGTGCCTAGAGGGAAGCTTAGCAGCATCCCTGTCCTCAACCCACTAGATGTCATAGCGTCCCCCTCTCCTGCTCACCAAAAATGTCTCTAGACATAGCCAAATGTCTAGGAATAAAGTACAGACTCAAGAAATAGATTTGGGGATCACTTTTTAGGTAACTGTAAAATCTTAACAGTGGAAAACCATGTTTAAAGTTACAAAAAAAGGAAAAGAGAGAGAGAGAAAGACAAACTCAATGGATGAGTTAGGACTTGTTCTGTTGCGAATGACAGTTAACCTAACTCCAACTAAAGAAATAAGGGAATTTACAGAACCTCTAGAAATGAGATCCTATTAATACCAACATTTAAGGAGCCTGAAAGGAAACAAGAGAACAGGCAACATTGTAAAAAGAACCCCAGAAAAAAAATGGTATAAAAAAACTCCAAGAGATTCATTATCTTCTCTTATTCAAGCCACCGCCACCCCCCCCCCCCCAGGCCTTCCTGTCTTTAAAACCCAGCTCAGCTCTCCCATTTTCTTTGAAATCATTACTCTTGGTCATTATCATCATTCTTGTCTCTGATCCCTTTTCTTAGTAACTATCCCAAATAAGCTTGCAATTAAGTGAATTCTTCTCAGCAGTATTTGCTGCTGATTTATAAATTCTATTCTTCCAACTAGATATCAATTTCTGGGAGGATAAGGACCTGCCATGGTGTCATAGCCCACCAGAGCCTTTGGCCAGGCTCAGTGTCCTTAGAAAGGCAATAGATGATTTCAGTATTGACTGTTAATTGACTCCATCATTTCAGTAAATGATGAGTAACTGCCCCGTGCTATGCTTTGTTCTAAGCACCATAAGAAAAATAAAGACGCCACCAGCCAAATATCACTCTCCAACAGTGTCCCCTGTTTCCACCATCTGGCAAGATGCTAATTACCACCCACCTAAAAGGGAGGTAAACCTAATTTCTTTTTTTTTCCTCCCAAAGTCAAACTTAGTTTCCCATTTGAACATTCTAGAACATGCTTATAATTGTTTTCCTTTAACCCAATCTATGTTTCCAAAGGGAATGTGGTATATTACTTAGAAATCATATGAAACAAGGAATTGGAAGACTTATTGATAGTCTTGCATTACCACTAACTTTTCCTATGGAATTTCATGAAAACATTGCCCTTTCTGGTCCCCAGTTTCCCAGTCCATAAAGTAAGGTGGTTTGATAAATGATTTTGAGGTGTCTTTCTCATTCTAACATAGTATTTAATGTTTTAGTCAAGTAAGGCACTCTAATTAATGTTTGTGGCATCTGTGAAGTCAAACACATTACAGTAGATATTAATACACAAACACACACACACATTTTGATGATTAGAAAAGCTAATTTAGTAAAAACACCAAATGAGAAAGTAGCTTTATAATAAATCATACCAACTAACAACATCTCCTTTTTTGAGGCAAACAGATCTAGCTCATCCTGGCAATAAGATAGAGGTGGATAGACCTATGGATATTATTGCAACTAATTCTGCTTCCAGCTACCTTGAGAGAATGCTGAGGTTGGCGAGACAGTGAGGTGGGCAATAAATTGCTTTTCAGAGAGATGGATATATTTTACTTTCTATCACAAGACTGCCTAATAAGTGAGTCCCTTGAGTACAAGTTGGCGTCTATGAAATGTTATTTAATCTTTGCATTTCATCCCTTTAATTTAAATAATAGCCCATATTTTACTTATTCTGCAGATAGCCAAGCTTTGTCATCACAATGTCCTGCTGCAAAATCAGTCCTTCCTATCAGATGGTTGCCTCTTAGGTAAGTCTTTGCTGTGGGTAGGAACACCTTGCACATATATTTTATGCCTCCTTTCAAATGCTAATAATTATGAGAAAGGAAAAGAGAGTTGTTGACTGTCTTTGTTTTGCAGCGTTCCTAGAAATTAAAGATGGCACAATGACCACCAAGTTTAATGTGGAAGTTATTTCTATTTTAAGCTATGTATATGCATCTCAAACCCTTACATTTGCAAAATATAACCATCCACAAATTACTTGCATGCATTTCTAAGTATTGTTCACATCATAATAATTAAAAAAGAAGAATTAACTGGAACATTTTTACCCTAATATCACCTATTAATAAATGTTGGTGTGGTTGGTATTTCCTTCCAGCCTTTGCTCATGTGCAGACATAATTTACAAAGCTGAAGTTGCAGCTCAGATATAATTTTACATTTGGCTTTTTTACATTGCATAATAGGAAACATTTCTCATTCTGCCTCATAGTCATTATAATGCAAAATGGCCGCTTAACATTCAATTTCTCATGCTCAAACTAAGCCAAATGGTACTTATTCACTATTTCTTACACCCAGGCCGTGATTTTTGGCCTCAGAATCTTTGCATGTGCTATTCCTGTGACTTCAAATGTAGCCCCATCTTTGCATGTGCAAATTCTACATATCCTTAAAGGTTGAGTTCTAAAAGTATGACTTCAGTGGAAGTTTTCCTAATCACCTCTTCTTCTGCCTTCCCCCAGACAGGGATCTCTTCCCCTTTCTCTGAATTTCCAACGAGTTTTCATTTGCTATCTTTTCACACTTGGATTTCCCCCTGCCCTTGAATCACAGTTTTGCATAATATGCATGTCTTCCGCCTAACTAAAGATCCTTGGACATGTCTGAACCTTCACTGGGTCCTCTACAGCAACTAGTACATATTGGAGCTAAATAGATGCTAATAACATGAGTGATACATATGCTGTGTTCATTTTCTATAGCTGCCTTTTCAAATTATGGGGAAATAGGTGGCATAAAACATAAATTTATTATTTTGCAGATCTATAGATGGGAAGTCTAACCCAGGTTTCGCTGGGCAAAAACCAAGATGTCAGCAGAGTGGTATTCTTTTCTGGAGCCTCTAGGAGAGAATCCATGTCCTTGTCTGTGTCTTTCTTCTATAAGCACACCTTCTAACTCTGACTCAGCTCGGAAAGGTGCTCTGATGTTAAGGACCTATGTGATTAGATTGAGTTGGTTTGGATAAACACAGATAATATCCCCATCTCAAAGTCTTTAATACATCTGTAAAGTTACTTTTTCCCTAAAAAGTACATAGTTGCAGATTCCAGGGATTAAGACAGATATCTCTGGGGCACCATTTGTCTACCCAGCACAGATGCTCACATTAGAGTTAAAATATAAGAACACCAAGTATTCTAGAAATGATTACAAAGATCCCCTCCTTATGCAATTGAAACAAACAAACAAAATCCTGATATTCAAAAAGGATGAAAATCTTGCCCAAAACCCCAGAGGAAACGGCAAGCTTAGATCCTGACTCACTATGCTGCAATCTTCCCATTTAGTTGCATCTGTCCCCCATACCACAGGTCCTTATTAGAAACAGAAAATAATTTATTTGAGATGCTATATAAGGCTCACAGAGGGGCAGATAGGTCCTCAAAATTATGCAGACAGAAAGAGAAAGAGCTCCTCTTTTTATGAATGCTACTCGAGTGCTTTTCCTTGCATTTATAACTCACATTTATAACCTCACAAAAGCCCAATAAGAAAATATTGGAAAAACCCAAATGATAATTCACAGTAACAAACACGGATTTCCTTTCAAACTTCTCAACAATTCCCAGAGGTTTATTAATGAATCTAGGGTATCTACGTTCCCTTAGGGGTTGAGAGTGAGGGGTTTGAACTCTCACCGCAGAACATTCTGCCAAGACAGTGTGGACGATAAAGTAATACATGAAGCTCTGATCATCTTATAGAGATTGTGCAAGATCCCCTCAAATACAGTTTTTTGACCAAATAGTCTCCATGATGCCATATTGCTATAGATAAATATCTTCATATAAATATAAATTCAGATGTTACAATGTTTATCCAGGGCCTATGAAAGACAACAAATGAACATAACTGATTTTTGACTAGTCTTTTTCCCTACCTCCTCTTTCCTAATTATGTCCTCAGGGAGATCTCATAAGCAAACTGTTCATCTTCCATATAAATCCCACCATTTCTTCTCCATCCTGTAAACTAATGTGTCTTTTCTGGGAACTGTTATTATCGGTTGAGCATGACCCCTTTCAGTGAGTGCTACCCATTTCTCCCAGGCATGAATTGCTTTTAGTAGATGCTATAGCTCCTCTGTGCACCACCGCCTTTGCTGGGTCCGCATCTGCAGCTTATGTTGTAGCTCTTTCCACTACATTCTGTCATGTACCAACTATCCTTACAGACTGTGATGTCCATCAAATCCCACAATTTCCATTGGGCTTTATTGCCAATATTACTAAGTATTATTAAAGTCCTAGAGATTTCACTTTGGGGCAGAGTTCTATAAGTATTCCGTACTCTTTTTGTATATTATTCAGCTATCAAACTAGCAAAGCAATGCTCCCCTGTACCCTAACTGTCTTAAAGAAATTGCTGTAAAAATAATTATCTTAGATTTTACTTGTACACATCCTCTCTAGGAGCTAGATGAGGTCTATAGGAGATCTCTTTGCTCCGACAACTAAAACCTCATTGCTCAAACTGTCCTGACCTATTCACTTTACCCTTAAATCTGAAAAAGGTTCCTCAGTCTCCCAGGCAGATTTCTGAAAGACTCATTTCCTCATGGTCCAGACATGAATTGATCTAAAATATGGCATGACTTTGAGCAATTAATGGGCTGTGAGAAAAGAGAACTCATTTGGCTTTCACTTGCAGAAAATTCTCTTGAAAGTGACTCAGATTTAATGTTTTAGGATTACATTCCCTTTTCTACACAGATCCAATCATATAACTTAGTTCTGCAGTAGTAATATTTACACAATCCTAATAATGTAAACATTGTTTTTATTTTTTACAACTTTATAAACAAATCATACAGTTCTCAAGTGTATAAACCATGGAAAGTTATGACAAACTTCTTAGAAAATGGGGATAGAAGAAGGGAAGAGACAGCTAAGAATAATTTATATATGAGCCAAATGCATCTTTTGTTTTTGGAATCAACTGCTACTGTTAAACATTGATGGATGAAAAAATGGAGTTACTATGTTCACGGTTACTTAACATTATGGTTACTATGTTATGTTACTATATGAGTTACTATGGTTATGGGTAGATACCAGGTATCCACCAGAAAACTGTAAATCAAAGAAAGGTAAAAGAGATTGCCTCTTGCTATGGATTTGCAGGGAGGAGGTGAGGTGAGGTGAGGAACTTTTATTTTTATGTTATGCTCTGCCATCGTATAAGACTATTTGGGAGATCAAGTCTTTGAATTTACTTGAATAAATTTTTTTTTAACATTCCCATGGAATTCATCTGCCCTAAGGAATATCCATGAACTATAAGTTGAAGAGCACCAGCCTATTACAAATGATCCCCCAAAGTTTTCTCACTCCAGCTGTCTTCTAGACAAGGACCAATCATTTGCCACCATGAGGGGTCCTAAAACCTCAAAGAAACAAATCCTTGTCTGACTTGGACGTCGCCACTGTAGTCCTCTGCCTCTGTAAGCCATGCTATGTATAGGACAGACCCTGATGCCAGGTCCTTTGAAGAAGGCTTGTCGTGATTTCTAAACACTGAAGTTTCTCAATTATTTATAAATATGCCTTCATGAAATAAAGGCAAAATCCCATGCTCCCCACAAAAGAAAATTTCATAAACCGATAAACTAAAATACATTATAAGCCTGATGAGGAAATATTCAAAAATTGGGTATGAGGAAAGGGTGCTGCCTTCAACCATTTTCTGCTGACTGGCTTTTAGTCCTGTACCATGCGAGTCCTGCCTACAAACTTATCTTGTCACTTAGAGGACTGACTTGCATTTTGGAGCAGTTGTGCACATGTATAAAACAGTATGAAAGAGAAAACTTGCTATCTTCCAAAATCATAAGGCAAGTGTTTGTTAACCAAAGAGTAGATGTAAAGTTTTTATAACACAACGTCTGGCAGGCCCTGAAGAAACTTTTGTTGAAAACAGAAATTATACAATAAAAATGTTATTTTATACAATTATACAATAAATTATACAGTAAAATTATATATATTATACAATATATGTATGTATATATACATATATATGTGTGTGTGTATATGTGTATATATAAAATAAAAATTGTTAAGGGTCACCTGGCTGGCTCAGTCAGCTGAGTGTACAACCCTTGATTTCAGCTCAGGTCATGATCTCAGGGTCCTGGGATGAGCCCTGGGTCAGGTGCTATGCTCAGCAGGGAGTTGGCTTGGGGGATTTCCTCTTTCCCTCTGCCCTTCCCTCTGCTCACATGCTCTCTAAATAAATAAATAAACATTTTAAACTGAAGCACCGTAAAGATTTTTTATTTTACCAAAAGCACACAAAATGAGGGTGGAAAAAGAAAATATGGGTCCAATTGCCCTTAAGGTTCTTACCGTCTTCTCTGGAAGGCAGAAATACAGAACATATATTTTCTATATCCAAATTATGGTCTACATGTGATGCCTATTAGGAAATAGAACATTTTGTGTATCATAAATAATTAGTCATAAACCCTTTCTTTAAGTCTGTAACTGAATGTTATTTTACCCTGTTGGAAGAATTTTCAAAATTATCTGGACTATCTAAAGCCTGTAAAGCACCAAAGTGTTCGTTTCCCTTGTTTCCTTCATCCTGTGAAATAATTCTCCCAGCAGTTAGATAGCACTTGGGTACACCGCTGATTTGTAGCCTGCAATGATTTTTTTATATACATAACTATAAACACTAAACTTTGGACGGCCCATCTAGGGCATGATACTGATTCTAAGATAGCAATGGATTAACTGAATTTCAAAACTGCAACTCACCAGAAAAGGCCCAGAGATTATATCAACTCATGTGTGTTTAAATTGCAGAGTCATCCGAGAAAAAACTGCTACCATAGCTCCAAGCCTGGAAGTGATCCCTGATCATCTTTGACATTTTCAAAAACAGAAAATTATTTGGCTTTATTTTAAATGTCACTCCTCTGTAGGTGAAGAATTTATTCATTTAGGAGAGTGCAGAATGGAACAGACCGTGCTGATGCACGCTGGCTACAGGAAGTTTAATAGACTGGACTACATTCTTGTGAAATAGAACCTGAGTATTTGCTGAGTCATATGGAGGCAATGATCAAAAGAAAAGCTCTTACTTCAGAAGCAGTAAGGTGTGGCAGGAAGCTTCCTGGTCTAAGAGTTAGAAGGCAGGGATGAGTTCCAAATTCATCATTTCCAGCTCAGAGTCTTTGGGAGAATCAACTCTCTTTATAGGTCTGTTGCCACATCTGCAACAGAAAAGATAGGATTAGCTGTTTGGTCTCTTTAAAAGCCTTTGATTCCTTAAAAAGCTATTTTATATCTCATCTCAGTCTCCTCATATTAAAAAAAAAAGGGAGGGGCTGAAATTCCATGCCCTGATAACCTCAGAAGCTTTGAGGATGTAATTGAGCATATGGATGTGAACCTACTTTGAAAACCATAAAAGACTAACGAAATATATGTGTTTTATAATTCATATAGTTGCATAATAATAATACTTTTTTTAAAAAACACTATAGACTTCATTTGCCTAAGATAGTATTTTTAAACTCTAACCAAATATTAGATATAGAGGTTATAATTATAACCTAATTTGTTTGGATTGATTGACTATTTCTTATTTCTTTACCCATATGGACATGTTATCTCTCAGAAACAGATATGGAATTTTCTTTCTAGACAAGAACATGAATAGTTGAGAATTTAGATCAGTTATCCCCTAAGTCTGTATCTAAAGCCAGCGGTATGGCCACTGAAATAAAGGGAAAGTGACAAGATGCGATTTTAGTCATCAGAATCAGTGCCTTTCCTTTTTCCTCTGGAGCAGTGTCACACTAGTGTCTTCTGAAAAAAGAAGTGGTATTTTCTCTCCAGAGCTCACAGCCATTCTGAACCAGCTTCATGCTTTCTTATGTAGGGCTCTCCATTGTTCTGTCCTTTTGCCATTGTTCATGTTTATAAATTTGACATCACTAGAAAAGATTTCTATGATGAATATTCTTTGTAAAAACATCTCCCCAGACATTTCTCTGGCCATACAAAACTCTTTCCTATAATCTCTACTGCTATCCTAATCAAACTGAATTTCTTACATCCACTGTATTGTCCCTCACTTATCTATTTCTGCTCATGATGTTCCTGCACATCAGAATCCTTTCTTTCTATAGTTGCAGGATGAACTCTCCATCCTTCAAAGTCCAATTTAAGTGCCAAACACTGGATGAAGATTTCTTTGATGTTCTTGAAGTCTTGAATGTCTTCATTCTCTAGAATTATGTAGCCATTTATCCATATCTTAGAAGGGACTTACAATTTTTCTTCTTGATGCTTATGTACCTTTCTTGTCTGCCTTTTAGATTACAGTGGTTTGATGGCAAGATGTGGTCATTATAGTATTTCCCAAAAAATCTGGCACATACTAATTAATATGTGTCAAATGAATGGGTATAGATTATTACATTTAAATAGTACTGACTGTCTTAGTTTTCATCATGTTGCTGGTAAAACCAAGATCCTATTATGTAATAACTGAATCTTATTAGTTCCGAGGATCTAATATCTACAGGAAATTCCATGCCCTGCAGAAAGAGTCCTTTTTACCTCAGTATTTCTGAGAATCACCGAAGAGGTCTGCTCATGTTTTGCTTATGACTATAATGTGCTGTAAGTCTTATTCAGCTGATGATACCTCATGATGCTTCAATGAAAATACAACTGTTCTAGCTAAAGGTACCTTCTTCACTTGATCAGAAAGTCATTGTAACTGAACACATCCCAGAATGTCTTATTCCTGCATCCATATGCACACTCTTCTCACTGCTGGTTCTTATGCTTTCCTTCTCTGTATGTCAAAATCTTAGCTATCTGTAAAAAGCTAGGTCAAATGTCTGATGCCATATCTAATCTCTTTACAAGATTTAATTCTACTTTTTTTTTAATTCTACTTTTTTTGAACTTTGATTAGCACTTTGTATTAACTTAACTTTCCCAGTAGTAGAGCTAACCTCATCTCTACTACCTTCACCAACTCTTCTTCCCTAACTCTCTGCCACACCTCTACCTCCTTCAGCCCTCCACATACACAATATCTAGTCTCTTTTTCAAGAACAAAAGGCAAGTGTGTTTCATGCTACCTGATATATCACCAAGTACACAATTGTAGATCAATAAACATTGACAGATCTAAAACACATCATTTGCAGAGAGCAAATTCAATGAAATTTCTGCATTTGTCTTGCAAGTGCTCTATCATGATTGTGTAAACTGTCTGGTAGCTTTAGAGAGAAGTAGAGTACAGAGGCTAAGAGCTGCAGAATCCTAGCCCAGAATCTTATTGGCTGTATTTTAACCTCAACATTCTGAGCTGCAAAAGGTAAAGAGGGCTGGCTACATTGTTTGGAAGGTTGGCACAAAATGCAACTGCAAGACCCTCAGGTTGGACGGAGGGGCTGATTGGTCTCTTCTTCCCATGGACTTGTTACTCAACCCATGGTGAATGGCTGATCCCAAAAAGAACTGAAACTTTCACATTGGGATGAATTTAATAAGTTGCCTGTCCAATGCTCTATGAGTGGCAAGCAATGGTGGAATGCAGCCCTCCAAGCAACAGGGTCACCACCTTGGGCAAAGAGCAGTGGTTTGTCTGAGGCAGAAGGAAGCAGCCAAGAACCCGCCCTAGTGAGGCTGGGGAAGTGCTGGGGAGCAGGGCAGTGCATGTGTCCAGACCCCAATTCCACTGCATAGTTTCCATTGTCCCATCAGGCTTAGCTTACAAAACATAAATTCAAATATCAAATTATCAAGAATTTCAAGATGGGAACCAACTTCAGAACATTAAACATTAAGGGCAGGGCTTTCTGAGCGCAGGGCCCTGTGCAACTGCACTAGTTGCAGGCTTATGAAGCCCCTCTAAAAATAGTAATAAATCTCTAGGGTTGATGTAAAGGCTACATTTGCATGTGATGAATAGTGAAAGGCCATTTAAAACTTCCAGATTTAATTTGCTGTTTATACTGAATCACTGGACACCAAACTACGAATATGGAGCTAGCTTTAACCTGAATATTTCTCCCTTCTCATCTTGAACCTATTTCAAGAAAGAGAGAGAGAGAAGGAGGGAAGGAAGGGAGGAACAAAGGAAGAAAGAGAGGAAGGAAAGAAGGAAAGGAGGAAGGAAGATAAAATCAGGGAGGGACAGAGGAAGGCAGAAATCAAGCAAATCCCATTTTTAGTTTAACTAGGACACAGAAAACATGGACAAATTAAAAAATATAGTCTAAAGCAGCTGAAACTGGCCTTAGCTCCATGGGACAGAGTGGCATAAGGAGCCGTGGGACATTATAGAGAAACCAAGTTTCCAGATGGGCTGGAAATTAGCAGAGAGAGTCAGAAGAAAGTGCATTTCCTGGTAGTCAGAAGCCCATGGGAAAGATTTGGAGAAGTAAATATTTTAAGCAGGGATGAGTTGAAATTGATCAGACTGGACCTACATATGGGGTGAAATGCAGTGATAAAGTGGAAAAAGGTAAAGGGATGATAACAGTTTAGCCTTTATAATTCAGAAAGATCCACAAAAACACAGCTTCTTACAGTAGGTGGGTCAGTCATGTCCCTTAGACAAAAACTGTGTCCGCTGATTGCATTAACCAGCAAGGGAACTGGAGGGCCCAGGACAGGAAGAAGCCCTCCTCGGCCCACCAGTTTGGTTAAGAGAAGTCAAGGAGCTATAGCCTCACAGCAAAACTGCAGGGGCTCTACTTGAAGAAAACAGTTGGTATCATTTGCAGTTGAGGATAGAGAGTTTGAGAGATAAATCATGGAAGGTTGCAGTATTCTCTGTCCCCCTTTCCAAACTTTTGCAAAGAGCTACACCAGGAAATTTCAACTCATTCAACCATATATCCTAAGAAGAGGATCTGACAGAGCCTTGATAAAAGATACTATAAGAAAGAAAAGTAAAAAAGAGAAACAAGGGGCGCCTGGGTGGCTCAGTGGGTTAAAGCCCCTGCCTTCAGCTTAGGTCATGATCCCAGGGTCCTGGGATCGAGCCCCGTATCGAAAGAGGCAAGATAAGAGGAAGAAGGGAAATATAAGCTGCCAGGTGGGCAGAAGCACAAGGAACAAGGACACTGTGGAAAATACAGTAGAGAAATTGCAAATAGAAATAAATTAAATAAAGAAATGGGATTAAAATAATGATTGCAAAATTATAGGTATAGAATGGGATGAAGATGGAATAAAGAAACATGGAGCAGAGTGAAAATAACAGATTTAGAAGACTGGTAAAGTAAATCCAATATAAAAATAACTTAGTCTCCAAAGGAAAAATTGAAACAATGACACAGAACAAAAATTTTAAAATATAATGGAAGGACATTTTTCTGGCATAAAAGAGGGCTTCAATTTACATATTAAGAGAATAAATCATGTTCCAAGGAAAAGTGACTCAGAGTCCACACTGAGCTATTTCCTAAAGAAATTTTTTGACTTTAAACATTTGGGCAGTCAGGCAAAAAGCTCAAGTTGCTAATAAAGTGAAAAAGAAATGTTGGTCTCAGATTACTCCATAGCTATATTCAACAGCAGAAGATGAAGAAACACCTCTAATGCAAGGAAGGAAATAAAATGTGACCAAAGGAATTTCAATCCATCCAACCAAGCTGAGTTTCATGTATAAAGGAAACAGTCTAACAGCTGATCCCAAGAGACTTCCTGGGGGAAATAGGAACAAAGCAAAACCCCTGAAGGAAACAACTGAAGGAAAAACCTTTAGGTGACCAAGAGAGGGCAAGAGAAATGTAAAGGGAGTGTCAGTGAAACGGAAGACATTTGACTGCAAAACAAAGACAGTTTTAAAGTGTTAAGAGTTGGTAGCAGAAGATAATTATAAAAGCTGATGATGTAGAAAAAAAATACAATGACATAACTTGAGAGGAGAGAGGTAGGAAGGAAAATAGAATTTGAGCAAAGATAGGAGGTGGCCTCTCCAGCAGCAGCTGGGACTCAAGAGAGAACAACTAAAGTGACACAGGGTGGCTCACTCAATTAAGCACCCAACTCTTGATTTTGGCTCAGGTCATGATCTCTGAGTTGTGACGATCGAGCCCGCCTTGGGCTCCATGCTGGACATGGAGCCTACTTAGGATTCTCTCTCCTTCTCCCTCTGCCCCTGCCCTGACCTCTCTCTCCCTCTCTCTCTCTATCTAAAAAAATAATAATAATAAAAATAAATAAAGTGACAAGAAAAGCAAAAGAATAGGCATCTTTTGCAATACGAAGTTAAAAACTAAGAAAGTTCACAGTATTGACTATAGTTGGGAGAAAGAGAATGCAAGCTATAATATATACTTTGTAGACACTTAAAGAACTAGGAGTGTTATACAGTATATAGTTACAAAGGCAATTATGAGAAAAATAATCACAACCATCTTAAATAGGAGAGTTATGATTAAAAAATGGAACAGTTCAGAAGAATTAAAAATATGTAACAAAACATAATATAAAATTATTATAGAACTAAAACCAAATTAAAAGAAAATTAATCACAACCATCTTAAATAGGAGAGTTATAATTAAAAAATGGAACAGTTCAGAAGAATTAAAAATATGTAACAAAACATAATATAAAATTATTACAGAACTAAAACCAAATATTACAGAACTAAAACCAATGAATGTAAATAAGCTTATTCACCCTTTTAAATAAAAAGATTTCACACTGAAGCCTGAGAGCACATACACATACAGAGTCACGCCTTAAGAAAATGATTCAGAAAAGTTTAAAATAATGAAGGCACAAAGGTATATTGAACAAAAGCAGAGCAGAAAAATATGGGTTTACATCAGACAAAAGTGACTTTAGGTCAAAGAGTAGAAAACTTGTCAAAGCAGATCAGTATGTGATGCTAAAGAGTGAAAATTACTATGAATTCAGTTATGAATATCCATAGGTCAAATAATATTATAGCTTTCATAAAGTGGAAATTGCAGATAATACAGAATTGGATTAAAACACACTTAAAGTAAGAGACTTCAATTTCCTTCTTTTAATCCAAGACAGATGAGTATTGAAGACCTAAGTAACATAATCAAAGGGATATCTGATCGACATATACTAAACTCTGTTCCTAAAAAATAAGACTAAAATTTTAATTGTTCAGGTTTTATTCAAGGAAACTAAGAAGACATATAGAAAATGTCAGTAATTCCTCAAAGCGGAAATAATTCAAAACACATTTGCTAATTTCAGTATAATAATTCAAGACAATAGCTGCAAAAAAGTTTCTTTTAATTACTTGTACATTAAAAAATATAACATGTCATTATCAAAGAGGATTTATTCCAAAAATGCAAAGATCCTTAATTATCAACAACTATCTTAATATCATGTTGACAGATCTAAGAAAAAAAAAATCAATTGATGATATTTAGTTAAATATTTGGAGAAAAAAAACATTTGAACAAATTCATTAAAAAAACACTAAATAGAGTGCTGCGAAGTGTGTGAGCCTGATGATTCACAGACCTGTACCCCTGGGGCAAATAATACATTATATGTTAATTTAAAAAAACACTAAATAAAAGATGAATTGGTGGGTCTAATAGGATCTAATATAATGTCACATAATGTAAGGTAAGATGACATAACATTATATAACCACAATTATGAGGGATATAGATTTCAGCACAAAAGCCACCATCATGCTTAAGAGTGTCACACAAACGGAATTTGTATTAAACTCAGGGCAAAACAAACATTCTTGGCAGAGGTATTTTCACTTAACGTTATATTAACACAAAAAAGAAAAATAAATTATAAGACTAGGATTTTGAAATGAGAATATGTGTTGATTTGCAAATCAGCCTCTCTCTCACAGAGCAAGGAGAGACTGAAGAAAGAGGAAAGCCACTTGCCTTTTTGGTAGGCGACAGCTTTACTTGGTAGGCGACAGCTTTAACAAGCAGGCGCTTACATACCAGGCTCCTCTCTGGAGAGGCAAGACATAGATCACCACACTTACCGCCAGAAATCTTACAAGTTGACAAAGAGGCCTTAATGGGGTTCAATTACATACAGGGTTCAGAGGCTTTCAACAACACCTCATCCCCTCAAGGCTGTGGTCTTCAAATAGCTCCCACTGTAGAAATGGGGGGCGACCATACAATCCAAGGACAGAGATGGGAGTGAAGCCTCCAGTTCTGGGGATCAGCTTGAAGGTCTGCCAGTGGTCATGCCCTTTTCATATCTTCCTCCACCAAAATACACGATATTTGAAAATGATATGATTATATTCTTTGACCCAAGTAACTTAAAAGCCAGAAAATTCAGTAATGTAGCAGGTTACCAAGCCATGACTCAGAAATTGAAAGAACCCCTGTACACAGAAAATAAGCTAGAAGATTAAGTGGAGGGAAAACACATTTTTTATAATAGCAGCAATAAATAAATAAATAAGATACAATACAATTCTTGTGAAAGACTTAAATTTTCATATCTCATACAAGGAAAACTTTAGAACACTACTGAGGGTTTCAAAAGAACTGAACAAATTAGAAGAGATCCTGTCTTAAATAGGAAGAACTAACATCACAAAGATATCAAGCCCCTTAAGTTTTTAATACTGTACATGATATTTAAAAAATAACTAACAAGCTTTCATTGTTTATGTTTTTGTGTTGATAGTATCTTATTTTAACAGTTTGCGTGTTTTTGTTTGTGTATTGGGACTATAAAGCTAATTTTAGAGTTCATAAATAAACAAGCAATAATAGAGCCCTTTAAAAGAAAGTAATAAAGAGTGTTTCTGTTGACAGATAATAATATATATTTTATAGATTTATATTTAAAAAGGTGCGCTCTGGTACATGATGAAACAGACCAATGCTATAAAATAGATAGCCAAGAAAAAAAGCCAAATATTTTAGGACGTTTACTATATAATGAAAATAACATTTCAAGTCAGGAGAGCAAAATTGAAATTTGTGGTAAAGGCTGGCTGCCTAAAAGAAAAAAAAGAAAAAGAAAAAGAATGCTGGATGCATACTTTGTACTTTTGTTAGGGAAACACTAAATAGAAACACTAAATTGATAAAAATTGATTGCACCTCACTAATAGCTTTTTTTATTTCAACTTGGTTAGATTTTAGTTCTTTTATTTCTCCAGAAAGGGCTTTTATATCTCCAGAGAGGGTTTCTCTAATATCTTCTATGCCTTTTTCAAGCCCGGCTAGAACCTTGAGAATTGTCAAGATTTAAAGGCAAAATTTGAAACGTAACCGCAAATGAACCCGGAGTAATCATTGAATTATTAAGTAGGAATGGGAAAGGCCTTTTTATGATTTTAATCTAGAAGACATAAAAGTAGCAATAGATTAATACATCTATATAAAATTACAGGCTCTTGCCTGAAGGGGAAAACATAAGCAAATCAAAAGTCATGACAAACAGAAAAATTTTGCAGCTCATATCCATATAGGGTTAATCTCCCAGATATAAAAGGAGTTCTTAGAAGGGTAAAGGGGTGGGGAGAAGCTACAAAAAATGAAAAATGGTCATGGGTATGAATAAAGAGTTCTCTAAATGCATTTATTAATGGTCCTCAAACATATGAAAAGATGCTAAATACTCATTCTTTTTTTTTTTTGCGTTTTAACAACTTTATCAAGATGTAATTCACACACACAATTCAGCCATTTAAAGCATATGATTCAATAGTTTTTAGCATATGACAACCATCACCTCAGTTGATATTTATAATATTTTCATCATCTCAAAAAGGAACTCCATATGCTTTAGCTATCACCCTCTACTCCCCAATCTGCCAACACCCACCCTAGCCCTAAGCAACAACTAGTCTACTTTTGGACTCTGTAAATTTAGCCAATCTGGACTTTCATATGAATGGAATCACAGAATACCTGTTATACTATAAAATAAAAAGTCTTTTGTGACTGACTTCCTTCTCTTGGCATAATGTTTTCAAGGTTCATCTATGATGTAGCATATACTTCATTTTTATGATCAAATAATATTCCATTGTATGATAGATCACTTTGTTTATTTTTTATTCACTGATGGACATTGGGTTGTTTCCACATTTTGCCTATTATAAGCAAGTGTGCTATGAACATTTACATTTGTATATTTTTATTTTCTGTGAGTATGTACCTAAAAAGTGGAAAACTGGGGCATATGATAACATTATGTTTAATTATTTAAGGAACAGCCACTCTGTTTTCCAAAATGGCTGCATCATTTCACATTCCCACAAGCAGCATGTAAAGGTTCCAATTTTTTCATATGTCTGCCAATATTGTTATTATGTGACTTCTTGATTCTAGCCATCCTAGTAAGTATGAAGTAGTATACCATTGTGGCTTTGATTTGCATTTTCCTGATGACTAATGCTGGTGAACCTCTTTTCATGTACCAAGAAATATATATTTGTATAGCTTCCTTGAAGAAATGTCTATTCAAAACACTGCCCTACTTTGTAATTGGGTTACTTGCCTTTTTGTTGTTGAGTTGTGAGAGCCCTCTATATATTGTAAATACAAGTCCCTTAACAGATATATGATTTGGAAATATTTTTTCCCATTCTATGCATTGTGTTTTCATCTTACCGATGCTGTCCTTTGAAGCATTTTTTAAATAAAAGACAGACTTTTTAGTTTTGATAACATCCAATTTATTTTTTTCTTTTTGCTTGTGCTTTTGATATTATATCTAAGAATCCTTTGTCAAATCTGAGGTCATGAAGATATTCCCCTATGTTTTCTTATGTAAGAGTTTATAGTTTTAGCTCTCATATTTATGCCTTTAATCCATTTCAAGTTAATTTTTTGTATATAATATGAAGTAGGTACCCAACTTTATTCTGCATTTGGAACTCCATTTGTCTTTTGTCTTTCCCTATTGTATGGCCTTGGCATCTTTGTCGTTCAGTTGACTGTAGGTGTATTATTTCTTGATTTTCAGGTCTATTCCATCTTAACAATGTTAAGCCTTCTAATCAATGAACATAGGATATTTTTCCACCTACTTAGTTCTTTAATTTCTTTCAACAATGTTCTATAGTTTAGAGAGTATAATTTTTGCACTTCTTTTGTTTTTCCTTAGTATTTTGTTCTTTTTGACATAATTGTGAATGGAATCATTTTCTTAACTTCATTTTGGATTGCTCATTGCAAATATATGTAAAATTGATTTTTAGGTGTTGATTTTGTGTCCTGAACTTGGCTGAATTCATTTATCAGTTCTAAAAGCTTTTTAGTGGATTCCTTAGGATTTCCTATGTATAAGATCATGTCATCTGCAAATGGAGATAGTTTTACTTCTTCTATTTCAATCTGGATGACTTTCATTTCTTTTTCTTGCCTAATTGCCCTAATTAGAACCTGCAATACAATGGTGTATGGAACTGGTAAGAGCAGACAGACTTGCCATTGTCCTTATCTTAGGAGAAAGGGATCCAGTCTTTTGCTATTAACTATGATGTTAGATGCAAGGTTTTTGTAGAGGATTTTTACCAGATTTAGGAAATTCCCTTTCATTCCTAGTTTGTTGGGTGTGTTTTTGTTTGTTTGTTTTTATCATGAATGGATAATATATTTTGTCAAATGATTTTTCTCTGTTTATTGAGATGATCATATCATTTTTGGTTTTTATTCTATTGACATAATGAATTACATCAATTGATTTTCAGATGTTAAATCAACCTTGTATTCCTGGGGTAAATCTAGTTAGTCATGTTGTGTGTGTGTATATATATATATATGTTACTGTGTTCAATTTGTGAGTATATTTTGGAGGGTCTTTTATCTGTGGACCAAAAGAGATATTGATCTATAGTTCTCCTGTGAAATATTTGTTTGGTTTGTTATCAGGATAATACTAGCCTCATAAAATGGACTGGAAAGTGTCTGGCCCCCTTTTGTTTTTTGAGAAGAGTTTGTGAAAAATTTGTATGAGTTCTTTAAAGTTTGGTAGAGTTCAGCAATAAAGCCATCTGGGCCTCAGCTTTTCTTTGTGAGTTTTTTTTTTTTAATTGCTAATTCGATCCCTTTGATTTTATGGGTCTACACAGATTATCTGTCTCTTCCTGAATCAGTTTCAGTAGCTTGTGTCATTCTAGAAATTTGTTTATTTCATCTAAGTTCATCCAACTTGTTCAAAGCATCATTTTATGATCCTTTTTATTTTTGTAAGGTCTATAATAATGCCCTCACCTTAATTTTCTGATTCTAGTAACTTGAATCTTCTCTCCTTTTCCTGGTCTGTCCAATTAAATCTTTCTAAAGTTTACTGATCTTTTCAAAGAATCAGGATCTGGTTTCATTGTTTTTCTCTGTTGTTTTTCTATTCTCTATTTCATTAATTTCCACTCTAATATTTATTATTATCTTCCTTTTGCATAATTTTGATTTAGTTTGCTCTTCTTTTTCCTGTGTCTAAAGATTAAAAGTTATGTAGTTAAATCAGTAAATCAGACATCTTTTTTAATGTAAGCATTAACAGTTGCAAATGTTCCTGTAAGCAATTTTTTACCTTTATCCCCTACGTTTTGGTATGTGTATCTTCCTTTTCACTCATTTCAAATTATTTTCTGAATTCCCTTTAGATTTCTTCTTTGCCCTTGTATTACTGAAGTTTCTCCAGGGATAGAGAGAGACAGACAGATAGAGATAGGGACAGAGAGACAAAGAGAGATTTATTTTAAATTATTGCCTCAAGTGATTGTGGGAGATGGCAAGGCTATCAGGCCAGAAACTCAGGAAAGAGCTGATGGTTCTAATATTGAATTTGAATTATCTAGGGCAGCAGGTTGGAAACTTTTCTGTTTCTTTGCATGCTACATAATTTTTACCAGAAATTGAACATTTTAAATATATATTATAGCAACTCTGAGTAGTGGTCTCTCCTCTCTGACACTTATTTGAAAAGTGACTGGTTAGGTTATCTTGTCCCTATCCCCTTTCCCTCACAACATTAAGCCTCTGATGTTCCTCCTCAGGGAGGCACAGCTTTGTGTATGCTCACAGAGTGCTATTAGTAGGACTCCCTTCCTTTATCCCTGACCAGCTGTTAAACTCCACCAACTGTCCACCTATTGCTCTATTGTTTTCAACAATGTCCTTGTATAATTGCTCTACAAATTAATTCAATCAAAATGTGTCTCCTTTGAAGGAATAGTTTCTGAAGTTAGTGCTGATATGTGTTCTGACCCCAGGAACTCTCTTCCCTGTTCTAATTCCAAGGTTCTCTCCTACAAACCAGCCAGCCTCTGGTCTAGGTTGTATCTTCATTAAACCCACATTATCTCCCCCAGTTGCCTTTCACCACAGCCTCCACTGTTCTTGAGAGTGCCCTTAGGCTTGAACTTCTGCATGCTCTATTGCAAATAAAGTCAGTTCCTTTAGGAATTGACTAGCAACTACCTGTTTTATGACCTGCTTCTCCTCCTAGGCATAATCTCTGTGCTAAGGCTCTGGAGTTGAAGGTAGGCAGCTTCTCTCTGAGAGAAAATCCCACAATGGGAGCTGAATCTTTAGTGGGGAGGTAAGGGGGCAGCTGGTAGCCTGAAATCTCTTGGCTTCCCTCTTCCAGCACATAACCACCACTTCATAAGCCAGGACAAGGGCAATCAGGACCTTAGCATTAGCACAATGCACCAAAGGCAGAGGCTCCTTTTCACAAGTGGGGACTAAACATAAAATGAAAATCCCTACCTCTCACCTAGACTTGCCCAGAACTTAGATTCAACAATAGGTATCAAGACAGAATGAGAACTGCACAAGTCCTGCTCCTTCTAGAAAAAAAACTCTCTTACTGAGAGTGGAGAGGAGAGGGAGCCCTATGTTCTTGTCTGGAGCAGTCTGAAATAAATTCTCCACCTCACTAAGCTGGGAAGGTAGAGAGAGGGAATTCAAACACCAGAGAATCTGGCCATTCTTACCTAATTTTTGTGTATTTTCTTAAATAAAGTTTTCATTTGCTACTTGCCCCAAGACCATTTCCAGAGACTTTAAATGGTTGTGTGTGTTTTTGTTTTTGTTGTTGTTTAATCATTTTCATAGTTTCACAGGTAAACAAGTCAACGGAGTTCCTCACACTGACATGACAGAAGACAGTCTGCTAAACATGTACTCTTAATAAGAAAATTAAAATGGAAAACTGTGCCAAAAACCATTTTTAATCTTTCAGACAAGCAAAATCTAAGTGTGTTTCAACATACTCTATTGGTGACACTGTGAAGAAACAGGTCCTCCTACACAATTCAAGTTACATATGAATTTGTATGATCCCTAGAGAAGGCAGTCCTGTAAATATAAATTACAAAAGCCTTACCCTTTGATCTGGCAGCTCTACTTCTGGAATTTATGTTGCATAGCATTATTTTTAAGAGCAAAATATTGGAAATAATAGAATACAAGAGGCTAAAAAAGAATGAAGTGATTTATATATAGTGATATAAAAAGAGTTCTGTTATGCCCGAGTTTTCACGTCCGAGAGACCACCAAGGAGCCAACACTAATGTAATCACACGAGGGTTTATTTGACAAGCTTACGCTTGGGCCCAAGTATACTCGATGCAGCGGAGCAGGGACTTCGACCCCGAACCAGATTACAGTCAGAGTTTTTAAAGGCAGAGCAAGGGTGGACTCGGCAGTGGGTGAGGACAAAGGGGATATTCAGAAGGGCTATCAGGGTAAAGAAGACTGTCAGGCTATTGGAAGCCTGGTTATTATCAAGCCAAGGCCGTTTTTCCCTCTAATGAGGCACTAACATGAAGAAAGTTGGGAGTTTCCTGGTGGAATGTCACATTCCCCCATCAAGCGTCCTTGTTAGTGAGATTTAGCACTGGGACATTTGTAAACCAAGGGAGACTCCTGTCTTGCGGGACTGTGATTTCTGCAAGTTAACTATTTGTTCACACACATTACAGAGGGGAGGGGAGCAGGTGGAGAGGGGGTGCAAGGTGCCAGCTTTTGCTTTGTCAAGATGGCTGTACTTAGGTCAGGGCTAGACTCGAGGTGGCTACAGCCTTGTTTTTCTTGGCCTCCACAAGTTCCATAATATATTCAGCAGGAAAAAACGGTATACACTAACTTCTATGTGAGAAATTGGAACAATGAATATATATTATATTTACTCAAATTTCCATAAACTGTGGAAATAAAGAAATCAACGAAGGTAGAAATCAGTACAGAACATGGTAGATATGGGCAGAGGTAAGAATGAGATTTCACGGTGTTCCTTTGACATTATTTTGCACTTTGAGCCACACAAACATATTACTTGTATTAAAAAATTAAATTTAAAATATAATCAAAATGCAGAATTTCTAGTAGGATAAAGTTACTGGGCACAAAGTGACCTTTGTTATCATCATATTAAAATCTTTGAATTTACAGATGAAATGAAGGTCAAGATAGGTAAAGGAACTTGCCACAAGTGCTCTCCTTAATCCTCAGCACCCATTTAGCCCAACCCCCACCCTCCCCTCAGGCAACCCTCAGTTTATTCCCTATAATTAAAGAGTCTGTTTTATGGTTTGCCTCTGTGATGAGCACTATGTAAGTGATGAGTCACTAAATTTGACATCTGAAACTAATATTACTCTGTATGCTAACTGGAATTTAAATAAAAACTTGAGTGATCTGCCCTAGGATACACAGGAAGTTCTTGGCAGAATTGATGTTAGGACTCAAATGTTCCAAGTCTAAATCAGGTCTCTGCCTACTTCTGCATATCCACTTTTGATATTAGGGAATTTGTATTTGATTTTCACTATGCTCCATGGGAAGGAAGCCTCATACTGAAAACTAATATATTCTGAGCCCTTTCTGATCTGTGGTACCCTACGGCCACCTGGAATGTGTGGCCTGCTTGGTAGCAGCCTCTACATCACCCCTAATGAAGGCATGACAGTTCTATGTGCTAGGACCCCTTTATTAAAAAATCACAAAAGCAGGCCCGAAGTGGCCACATTCTGCAGCACTGTCTTCTTGCAACCACTTTATTGTTATTATTATTTTCCAAAGGGCCATCTTAGAAAAATACTCTCTCTGCATCTGTCCACCTTCATGATAGGATGGACACCCTAACCTCATTTATATCCTTGGTAACGCTGCAAAAAAACCTCCTCCAGAGAGAATAGGGGTGGTATCTAAGTAGTCCATTACTTATTCAGAGAAAAAGAGCTATAGAGAACAAGATTCCACTGTGGCAAGTTTAAGCACTTTTTACAAATATTTCTTAATACATTGGCCCTGGCTATTTCTCAAAATGCTGAAGGGAGCATTCATTGTTCTCTGCATAGTCTCTCCTTAAGAATCTTTGCTCCCACCTATTCTCAGTCTCTGAAGTTCAAAGATTGCTGAATGCACCAGCTATAGGATAGGGCATGTGATCCAGGCATGACCAAGCAGAATACCCCATCCACCAACGACGGTGCTTGGATATGAGATAGGCATGTGACTCAGCCTAAGCCAGTGACTGCATGTGGACTTTGCTGGCACTATCAAGAAAAGCCCCACCTTCCTTTGGGGCTGCTAAACTGAAAGAATATAAGTCTAGAGACTGCAGTAGTCAACTTTACTTGACCAAGGAAAGAGTACAAATGCAAACCAACATAGAGAGAGTAGAATCTGAAAGAGTCCTAAGAGCATTTAAATACCTAAATCCAGCTATGCCTGAAAATTCATCTGTTGAACTCCACAGTTCTATGAAAAAGAAAAATAAGATTCAGTTTTGGGTGGTTATTTAGGTCAGATTTGAGTATCTATTTCTTGCAACTCAGATATCCTAACAGAGAAATTTGATTATGAGATACAGATACCTTTTATTAGTTTTAATGCTCTCCAAAGTACACAGTGTATTATTTATTCTTTCTAATATAATCTCCATGAAAATGAAAAGATTATGCTTCAGGAAGCAGATATTCAACATGATATGTCCCCTACTTTAATCCCAAATTCTCTGGAGCACTTAGAAGTTATTTGATAGAAAAACAATACTCTAGAGAAAAAACACACACAGACAAACACAAGGAATAACAATTCTAATATTCCTCCTTACAAGTTACAAAGCAATGTCATAATGTTAACAACTTCATCTTCCTACCTCCGTAACAAGCTTTTAAGATAGACACCGTGTTAATATTGTCATTTTGAAAAGGAACAAAATAAAGTTTCAAAAGTCATCATTTATCCAAAATCACAAAGATAAGGAAGGCAGCAGGTATTGAACACAAGGATCCCAATTTGGTTTTTGTAGATCTATTACACCACATTGACTTAGATAAGGACAAACAAAATCAGACTGTTAAATTGAAGGATTTAATCTAAGTTGCAACTTTTCATTTTCACTTGGGTTCTGGAAATCATATGGATTTCCTTGTACATTTGCAAACCAATAAATCTTTCTGTTCCACTTTTCCTCTACCAGCCCTATTCAAAAAATCTGTGTTCACATTATACAAAGATATTGATTTTTCTCACCAATTTAAAAGAGATAAGTTTTAAAGTATTATTTATGGAGAGTATAGGGGAAAACCTCTTCCGTTTTTACTGAAAACCGTTACTCTCCTGAAGGAGAGTAAACAATTCTTACAGAGCTGCCTGGGGCTGCTTTAACATAATTTACTTTGACTCAAAAGCCATTTACAGAGTTGATGCGCTTGTAATGCACTTGTAAAGTTATGGTGAATAAAGATAAGGAAAATGGCCAAGAAGAAGAAGAAGAAGTCCCTACCTGGGGGAGACAAAGGGTGCAGCAAAGTGGGGAGGGGGATAGGGTATATTTCTGAGGGATTTAGAATTGCAATCCGCAAAACTCCTTCTGTTTTCGAAAGAGAAAAAGAATGGGTTTTGGATATTAGGTGGCTCCAAATCCTCCTGAGGTGCAGAAAGAGTCAGAGTTAAATGTGTGCAACTATGCCCAAGACCAGGCACTGCTTGTGCAGACCCTACTATTACTACCCATGGGGACACCTACTGCAGCTGTCCTGGACTCCATGCCAGAATCTCAAACACTGCTGTTCCCAAAGGCCAGCCACTTCGGCCACTAGGCGTGCAGGAGAATGACTCCCCTGGGGGTGACTGCTTTCTGACCTTGCTCTCTTGTGAGGAAGATTCTGGATGGGATAGTCTAGACCACATGCCTATATCCCCACTGCAAGGAGCACTGGGAGGACAAATTTCTGGATCCTGGATTTGATAATAGTGACACACAAATGGAGGGAAAGTCCTCACACACAGGAAGGATATTAAGGGCCCTTGACATTTTCTAAGCATGGGCATGTCTACAAAATAGATTAGAGGAAATACGAGGGGAAGTTTTTAGCAAGAAATATTACATAGTGATTTATAAGAAAGATTCTTCTGAAGGAAGAAGTGGCAGAAAGGCCACTTCAATGACTGAGAATGCCTGGGCTGGAGGCAGAGATTCAGCAGCAAAGGCATGCTCCCAGCCCCCTCATGGCTCCAGTCCCCTTACAAAAGGCTTGCACATCCCTTTGTTCTCTCCTCCATGGATACTTCAGATAAAGCAATTGCGCAGCAAAAATTTTAGAAGCTTTCAAGATAGTTTTATAGAGACAATAATACTAAAAGGCAACTTGTCCCACCATGGTCTCCAACATCAGATTCATAGCTGTCAAATTCTAAATTGAATCCAAGGGTACTGAAATAGTTTGGTAAGTGTAAAAACAAAAACTCCACAATGTAAGATGAACATCTAAAAGTCTAATGATGAGGCGTTCAAGCCAGTTTACACTCCACATTCTGAAGGGATCCTCAAAGTACTGAAAAATGATAGCCCTGAGCTGCATTGAGCTGGCTCAAAAGAAAGCTTCCACCTCCTCTTTAAACACACAACACGCAGAGCATTACAGAAAAGATGCAGTCTACCAAAGGAGAGGCCATTTTCATGATTACAATGTCCTCTGGGGAGGTATGTGACACCAGGCCACAGGATACGATTGCAGAGCAGTACTCTCTAACGCTCCAGCCTGTGCCTTCCCAAAGGAACTATTAACTTCCTGAAGGTGGACGCTTCACCCAGCCTGCTCCTAGTGCCTTTAAGCTTTTACATATTAGGGTTTAAAGGAGACCATAGGAAAACAAACTATACTCTTGCTTTCTGGATAGTAAGTAAACATACATATTTATTTACGGAATAATTTTACTATTTCTGAAATGTATTCAGTGAGATAGAATATCAGGTATTATTATTTTAAATGGAATACTACATAATGATTATTTTAAAATTGTTTAGATATGAATATTTAACATAAATAATGTAATATAAATACAAATATTTAAATGTGATTATTAAAATGAATACCGTAAAGGGCATCTGGCTGGCTCCATCAGTAGAGCAAGCAACTCTTGGTCTTGTGGTTGTGAGTTCAAGACCCATGTTGGGTGTAGAGATTACTTAAAAAGAAATCCTCTTAAAAATAAACAAACAAATAAATATATACATATATGTATATATATAATTAAAATGAATACTATGAAATATCTATGGAGAAATGTAGGATATTAAATATCTCTAATATATGAATTATGTTTTTGAATACACAGGAGAAAAAGTTATAAGGATATGCCAAATTTTAACAATGATTTTATTTAGCTGTTTGGATTCTTTTGATTTTTACTCTCAATTTCTTTATATCATGCTGGATAGTCTAAATCATCTATAATGCATATATATTACATTAGTAATCAGAAAAGTAATAGTGAAGGCTTAGCTTAGGGTGTTAGTCACAATTACTTGAGTGCAATGTAAGATACAAGATAATTTATTAATTTCTTGAATATATATAATTCCCAAAAACTATTTTCTTTTTTTTTTAAGATTTATTTCTTTATTTTAGAGTGAAAAGGGAGCATGTGCTTGTATGCATGTGACAGGGAGAGGCAGGGGGAGACAGGGAGAGAGTACATCTCAAGCAGACTACACTGAGTGCAAAGCCCCACATGGGGCCTGATCTCATGATCCTGAGATCATGATCTAAGCCAAAATCAAGAGTTAGACACTTAACTGACTGAGTCATCTAGACACCCCCCAAAAAATTATTTTTTAAATAACAATTTAATTAACTATTTGAGAAGTAGAACTTTCTAAACTGGACTGCTTCTTTATTGAAAAAGACACAGCAAGATTAAGAAACAGTGGTTAACTCAAAGTCTTAACTCAACATGGGGCACATATTGTTGACCGCCACACTTAACATCTCTAGACCTCTATTTCTGAGCTCTTTTAGCTGCATGCTGTCCAGGGCTCTGCATTGCTGTGGAGATGTGCAGTTGTGCTCCTTATTCCGTAATGCCAATAGTGCTTTCCCTTGCCCCCAAGCCTCCCTCATTGGTAGTGCACCTGAATTCAGATGCGGGCATTTTGGAGATGACATCAAAAATATGTTTTGGAGGTCCAACATTACAAGAGACCATGGACTCCAGTCACTTTTGAATTGCTGGTGTCTCAAAAGTCCTGCCAGACATACACTCATGTCATTAAATACAACAAATTTTGATTCCCCTATCATCTTCACCTCCAAAATACACTATTCTCAACTGCTTACTATATATAACTTTGGCGTCAATTTCTATGTAAACATTTGCCACAGTAAAGTACCAAACATTGACATAATAACATCCACGGCATTAAAAAAAAAAATCACTGGAATATTTGCATCAGTATCTTTTTTTTTTTTTTTTTTTTTTAAGAGACGGGGTCTCTCTATGTTGCCCAGTCTGGAGTGCTGTGGCTATTCACAGGCGTGATCCCACTACTGATCATCACGGGAGTTTTTACCCGCTCTGTTTTTGACCTGGGCCGGTTCACCCCTCCTTAGGCAATCTGGTGGTGCCCCACTCCGGGGAGGTCACCATAATGATGCTGAACTTAGAGTGGACCCCTGATCGCATAGCGCACTATATAGCCCAGAACTCCTGGGCTCAAGTGATCTTCCTGCCTCAGCCTCCCGAGTAGCTGGGACTACAGGCACACACCACCGCGCTGGGCTGCATATCTTGTTCCACAAAACTTTTGATAGGACAAATCATTATATTTCTTTATTTCTTTAATGTTATTTATGTATGTATTTATTTGAGAGGAGAAAACATGAGTGGGGGGAGGCAGAGGGAGTGGGAGAAGCAGACTCCCTGCTGAGCTGGGAGCCAACACTTGGGGCTCGATCCCAGGACCCGGAGATCGTGACCTGAGCTGAAGGCAAGATGCTTAACTGACTGAGCCACCTCAGCATCCCTGGAGAAGTCATTTTATATCTTTAGTATACCATTTCAATTTTGTGAAGAAATTCACATTGAAATTCACAGGAAAATAAACTAGTTTGAAAATCCCCAGAAATATTGGAATTTTTATCTTTTTTTTTTTAATTCACAAAAGAAATATCTCTTACTTGGCAAGGTATAGGTCATGATCAATTTCCTGCTTTGAGCCCATCCCTGTCCATCTATAAACAACTGATTCCCACTCATTCTTATCATCTCTCTTCAGCCTCACAGGGGAGTTTATCTTATATCAAATCTAACATAATCCTTCAAACTGTGCCTTAAATCTTAATCTCCTTCGTTAGAAACCTCACATCATTTTCTTTTCTGCATCCTTAACAGCAGACCTGCTTCCTTTCTCTTCACACATAAATAAGTATAAGTCTTTCTCTTATTATTAGAAAACAAATGTTCTAATTTTTAGGGTTTCTTTAATTTCCCTGATTTCCTCTGTAACTAACTTCATTATAAGTAGCTTACATTTTCTCCTTCCCATTCTGCCCTTACCCCACTGCTATATGAGCCTGTCCCTATCTCTCCGGGGAAATTTTTCTCACAAGGGTGATCAGTTACCTCATCATTCCTAATAAAAGGAACACATTTCAGCCTTGATCTTACTTTATTTCTCTGAGGTATATAGAATTCTGGACCAAACTTCTCTTGAAACTGTCTCCTGGAAGTTTCCCATGATACAATTCTTGCCTATTTTTCCATCCACATCCGTGGCCACTTCTTTTGTTTGTTTGTTTGTTTTTGTTTTCTTTCTTTCTTTTTTTTTAATTTCATTTCTTTTCAGCATAACAGAATTCATAGTTTTACACCACACCCAGTGCTCCATGCAATGTGTGCCCTCCATAATACCTACCACCTGGCTCCCCCAACCTCCCACCCCCCGCCCCTTCAAAACCCTCAGGTTGTTTTTCAGAGTCCATAGTCTCTCATGGTTCATCTCCCCCCCAATTTCCCTCAACTCCCTTCTCCGTGGCCACTTCTTAACCTCCTGCCAGGATTTGACTTCTCACATCTACCCCTTAAAAGACAGTGTTTCTCGGAGTTCCACCTTTGTTCCTCTTTTCCTCTTACAGTATTTGATCCTCCTGGGTGGCCTCATCTACTCTTTCAATTTTAGTTAACACTGTCCTGACAAAGCACAGATCTATTCTGCTAACCGAGATGTCTCTCCAAGGTACCTGGCCCCACCAAATGCCCTTCATAACTTCTCTACCTTCTTATTCAGGGACCACGTTAAGCCCCACAGGCTCACTCAATACTTTGTACCATCTCTCCAAACCTCCTCTCTTTTCAGCCAATAGAACCAACACCTCACTTAATCCAAATCAAATCACAAGAATTATACTGGATACTTGCCACTTCCTACTCCTCACATATGATTGGTCACCAAGTCCTGTGGAGTCTCTCCACAAAAGTTCTTAGAGTTCTCTCAGATGCTATTCCCCTGCACAGTTCCTGAAGCTTCAGAACATTGCCATTTACATTCCCCGCCTGGCTCTTCTCCCTGCCCACAGTTTATACTTACCTTTAATATTTCTACCATAACACTACCAGAATGATCTTTCTAAAATGCAGAGCTGATCAAGTTATTTCTCATTTCCACTAGTGCTTAAAACAGCTCATTGGCTTCCTACAGTCTACAAAATAAAATATCAACTCCTAGGCATGGCCCTCCACAGTCTGGCACTGCCAATCTCTGCATTCTTGTCTTTTACCACATTTGCCCGGCAACCTACATTTTATCCTACTGAAATATGTATATATATTTACATATATATATATATACCAAATACTGACATTTCAATCATATTGAAATAAATGCTCTGAATGAATCCCTGAAAACCCATGCTCTTTCAAACATTTGCACCTCTGCACATCCTTCTCACATGACTCAGCTTCAGCAGCACCCAGGAAGCTTTGTTCTCTCCTAAGAGACTGGGGAAATTCTCCTGTTGTATATTCTCATAGCTCATTGAACTAATCTTAGCTATAAGATCATCTTATTGTTTTATGAGAGTGTATGTATGTATTTACCAGTGCACTCTCTGGGCTAGTGGATTCAGTCTACCTTGATGACATGGATCCTACTTCTTCATATCCCCATTTTTACTCAATGACTGACACATACTGTATATTCCATCAATGGTGAAAAAATGAATATAAACGCTACTTACTATACTCCCTTGTTATCAGTAATATGATAAATACATATGCTCTACTGAACTGCACAAATATTTTACTTCTCATGGATTTACTGATAGATGTATAAATGAAAAATAAATTGGGAATTTGTAGGCTGGTCCTTCCTACTGTAGACATTAACATTTTTGCCCATAATTTAATATGTGTGCCCATACACAGACACACATGCAGAAAAGTTTCTTATTCTGTAGAAATGCAAAATATTATTTTAGGAAGCTCTGACAAGATTATTAAAATGCTTTATGAACTAGAAAGACAGTTATTATAATAAGGTGCATGAAAGTGGAACATGCAGATAAAAAATTCTTATGTAAGTAAACAGTATTCAATGAACATTTTTGAGATCATAATTCCTTTTTAAATAGTATTCTTGTAAACATATAATGTGTAAACATATATTCTACATGTCTTTAAAGACATTTTTTTAAATAACCAAATGTATCTTTGAGGCTTCAAAGTGAAAAATACCTTGCATGTAAGTGGAAAAGTCATAAGATACTAAAATTTTAAGAATTAAGTACATCTCACTCCTTTATTAGAAATAAGTTTAACTTAATATATTGTAGCCTCTAGGGTTTTTCTGTAATTTTAAAGCCTCACTTGGACTTGTAAGACAAAATAAAAAGAATAGGGATTCTATGTGGTACCCATTCATGCTAAGACTTTTTTATGTTAGTGTAATGGGTACCATAGGGGCAGTTTATACTTCATCTGCTTCCAGCGTTAAACTCCTGTCAAGTAGAATCCCAGGGAATACAACTTATGTGCCATTAAACCATCAGGGGCCCTTAATAAAGTAGAAATCTACAGTTAGTTAATGCCAGCCATGGCTTAACCATTCTGAGGAGAACTAAACCACCAGGTCACAAGAAAAAGTACCCAGAAAAGCAAAGGCTCCCCTTCCATGTCTAGCCTTGCCACTATGAGGGCTCTTTACTCCCAGTAACCTGGTGACACCACCCACCTGACACACAAAAGCTAGGTCAAGAGACAGGAAGAAGATGACATAGATGTATCTACAGTAAGACTACTGACCCCTACTATGTATGCTGTACTGCATTGTAGTTTCTTTCATGCCTATCAATTCAATGCCTGTGAAGCTCACTCTTTTTTTTTTTTTTTTAAGATTTTATTTATTTACTTGTCAGAGAGAGAGGGAGAGAGAGTCAGCGAGCATGGGCAGACAGAGTGGCAGGCAGAGGCAGAGGGAGAAGCAGGCTCCCTGCCAAGCAAGGAGCCCGATATGGGACTCAATCCCAGGACACTGGGATCATGACCTGAGCCGAAGGCAGCTGCTTAACCAACTGAGCCACCCAGGCGTCCCTGAAGCTCACTCTTTATAAAAAATGAGACAATATACAATGAGCAATATGTGAAATATTTTCGATTAAGTTCCCTGACTTAGGTCACTAAGTGTTCTAATTTAATTATCAGTAATGTTTCATACTCCAAGAGAAATCTGATATTCATGTTTAAATATGATTTTACATTTTAAGGATTCTTATTTATTCGTGATAATAAAAACAACTTCTACAGTTTAGCTAATTCAATACATGGTTCATAAAATGCTCCATATATGTTTCATTGACCTCCATATAGGGCTTTTTAAGATTTTATTTTTAATTTTAGAGTAATATTAAAGTAAGCAATATCACATTAATTTGAAAGTTCACATACAAACAAATGGTAGGTCCTAAAACTGATCCCATTAGTTTGGGCACCAAGTCCAGTGTTCTTTCCACTACTTAATTCTGCAATGTTGTTTAAGACACGATATGATAAAGACAGTAATGTGTTGTTTTTTTTTCTTCAACAAAATTATTCAGAGTAACTATATCAGTTTAGGGTTTCTAAAGATTATTTATGTGTGTGTGAGAGACAGAGCACATGTAGAGAGGCAGAGGGAGAGGGAAACAGAACCTTTAGAATACTCCTCATTGAGGTCTCAGCTGGTTGGATGGAGGGACGCAGGGCTCCATCTCAAGACCCTGAGAGCAAGACCTGAGCTGAAACCAAGAGTCTGATACTCAACTGACTGCATCACCCTGGGTCCCCCAGTTTAGGGTTTCAATTGTATCTGCCTTGTCAAGGTATGTTTCCATTCCAAGAAGAGTACCCAAACTTTTAATTCCCTAAATAAAAAATAGAAACCACTATTAAAGGATAAATAAGTTGAAGAGGTGAAGAAAGGGAGGGTGGAAAGAAGAAAAGAAGGAAAGTGGGGGAGGGGAGATCAGGCATTTCATTTTCAAGAAAAGAAATGGTGCACTAGATATCTAAAACAATCTACCTTTAATAACCTTTAGTTCTTAGCAAATTCTAGGTAAAATTCCTTGTATGCAAATATGCATGATTTTCTGGGGAAAAGAATGTAAGTCTTTCATCTACTGCAGTCCACTGTAGAATCATCAAATGAATAAGAAACTATTTGTGTAGGAGACAAAAAATAGAAGGGCAAAATGTTCAGGGGTAAGAAAAAGCAACTGAATAAAGCAAAAAGAATCTTGGAGGGGTTTATGGAACTCACAGAATCTATACTGGATCTTGAAAGATAGGTTGAATTTTGTTTGATGGGAAGGGAAAAGAGGTGAGGGCATTTCCTGTTAAGAGAAAGGTAGGAGGAGATGAGTCAAGATAACAGAGGAATAGCAGGCTAAGATGACATCAGGTCACAGGAGTTCAGTTAGATAGTTATCAAACCATTCCAAACACCTACAAATCCAACAGGAGATCGAAGAGAAGAAAAGCAGCAATTCTAGAAATAGAAAATGGACCACTTTCTGAAAGGCAGGACCTGCGGAGAACTGAATCTGAAGCAATGAGAAGATAGACCACAAGGGGAGGGGCTGGCTCCTGGCAAGTGGCAGAGCAATGGAGCACAAAATCAGAACATTTAAATGTCTGCTCCACAGAGGGACATTGCTCCAGAGGCTAAGCAGGGGTGGAGCCCTCATGGGGACAGCGTGGTTTCAAGTCCCATGGGGTCACAGAAGGATCAGGGGTGTCTGAGTGCAGCAGAGCTCACAGGTATTAGAGGGGGTAAGCCGGCTACAGAGAAAGAGCCAAGGAGTGAGCTCTCAGCTCAGGGTTATCTTAAACTGTGATCTGTGGCACAGTTGGACCACTGCTCTTTGAGCAGGGACCCCACAGATCTGGGAAGACTCACCTTCCTTCTCTGGAGGCAGGAATCTGTGGGGTTTGGAGACTCCAAATGGGACTGTGTGCCAGAGACAGAAATACTCAGTCATAGGCTGGGTGAGCTCAGAGCAGCCAGAGGCCAGGGAGACAAGAGTGATTGAGTGCTTTTCTCTGAGGGTGCACTGAGGAGTGGGGCCACGAGCTCTTGGCTCCTCTTGGCTGGAGATTGGGAGGCTGCCATTTTCATTCCTGTCCTCCAGAACTCTACAGAAAGCATTCAGGGAAAAAGCTCCCAAGAGTGAACCCGAACAGATTACTTAGCCTGGCCCCTGTCAGGGGTGGTGCAATTCTGCCTGGGGCAAAGACACTTGAGAATAACTACAACAGGCCCCTCCCCCAAAAGAAAAGCAAGAACATCCAGCTAAGACCAAGCTTACTGATCAAGGAGAACAGCGGAATTCCAGAGAAGGGGAAAGCAAAGCATGGATTTCATGGCTTTCTTCCCATGATTCTTTAGTCTTGAAAAGTTAATTATTTTTTTTATTTTATTTTTTCCCTTATTCTGATTTTTTAAATTTTTACTCTTTATTAAAGTTTTTTAAATAGTTTATCTTAATAATACCTTTCTTAAAAAAATCTTTTTGAACCTTCATTATTATAGTTATATTTTATCCCTCATTGTATCTAACTTTATTTTTGTATACACATAGGGTTTTTTCTTCTAAAAAATTTTGGGATACAACTTATGCTAATAGATCAAAATATACCCAAAATCTAGCACAGTGTTTTGTTCTAGTCTTCAGCCTGGGCAAAATCAAATGAAGACAAACTTTCTTTGTCTTTCTTTTCTCACCCAACTTATCTTATCAACTCCTTTTTTAGATTTTTAAAAAAATTTTCACCTTTATAGTCATATCCAATCCCTTCATCATGTTTACTCTTATTTTTGTATATATATATAAGTTTTTCAAAATTGTGGGAGGTAGTTTCTTCTCAGAGACCAAAATACACCAAAAATCAAGTGGGTGGCTCTGTTCTATTACCATTCTATATATACCATTACATATATATATGTATATACATATATATATGTATTTTTTAAAATTTAAAAAAAAATTTTTTTAAATTTTTTATTTGAACTCTTTACCCCTTTCTTCTCCCCATGATATGGGGTCTCTTCTGATTTGTCTAACACACATTTTTCTGGGGTCTTTGCCACCTTTTTAGTATTTTAATCTCTCATTCATATATTTTTATCTGGATAAAATAACAAGGCAGAAAAACGCATCACAAAAGAAAGAACAAGAGGCAGTACCGAAGGCTAGGGACCGAATCAATACAGACATTGGTAACATGTCAGGTCTAGATTTCAGAATGACGATTCTCAAGGTCCTAGCTGGACTTGAAAAAGGCATGGAAGATATTAGAGAAACTGTCTGGAGAAATAAAAGCCCTTTCTGGAGAAATAAAAGAACTAAAATCTAACCAAGTTGAAATTTAAAAAGCTATTAATGAGATGCAATCAAAAAATGGAGGCTATTACTGCTAGGATAAATGAAGCAGAAGAGAGAATTCGTGATATAGAAGACCAAATGATGGAGAATAAAGAAGCTGAACAAAAGAGAGATAAACAACTACCTGACCATGAGGGGAGAATTCAAGAGATAAGTGATACCATAAAAAAAAAAAAAAACAATATTAGAATAATTGGGATTCAGAAGAAGAAGAAAGAGAGAGGGGGCAGAATGCATATTGGAGCAAATTATAGTCGAGAATTTCCCTAATATGGCAAAGGGAATAAGCATCAAAATCCAGGAGGTGTAGAGAATCCCCCTCAAAATCAATAAGAATAGGTCCACACCCCATCATCTAATAGTAAAACTTAGAAGTCTTAGTGACAAAGAGAAAATCCTGAAAGCAGCCCAGGACAAGAAGTCTGTAACATACAATTGTAAAAATCTTAGATTGGTAGCAGACTTATCCACAGAGACCTGGCAGGCCAGAAAGAACTGGCATGATATAGTCAGAGCACTAAATGAGAAAAACATGCAGCAATGAATATTATATCCAGGTAGGTTATCATTGAAAACAGAAGGAGAGATAAAAAAAAACTTCCAGGACAAAGAAAAACTAAAAGAATTTGTAAACACCAAACCAGCCCTACAGGAAATATTGAAAGGGGTCCTATAAGCAAAGAAAGAGCCTAAAAGTAGTAGACCATAAAGGAACAGAGACAATATACAGCAACAGTCACCTTACAGGCAATACAATATCACTAAATTCATATCTCTCAATAGTTACCCTGAATGTAAATAGGCTAAATGCCCCAATCAAAAGACACAGGGTATCAGAATGAATAAAAAAAACAAAACCCATCAATATGCTGTCTACAAAGAACTCATTTTAGACCTAAAGACACCTCCAGATTTAAAGTGAGAGGGTGGAAAACAATTTACCATGCTAATGGACATCAAAAGAAAGCTGGGGTGGCAATCGTTACATGGGATACATTAGATTTTAAGCCAAAGTCTATAATAAGAAATGAGGAAGGACACTATATCACACTCAAAGGGTCTATCCAACAAGAAGATCTAAAAATTTTAAATATCTATGCCCCTAATATGGGAACAGCCAACTATATAAACCAATTAATAACAAAATCAAAGAAACACATTGAAAATAATACAATAATAGTAGAGGACTTTAACACCCCCCTCACTGAAATGGACAGATCATTCAAGCAAAAGATCAACAAGGAAATAAAGGTCTTAAATGACACATTAAGACCAGATGGATATCACAGATATATTCAGAACATTCTATCCCAAAGCAACAGAATACACATTCTTCTCTAGTGCACATGAAACATTCTCCAGAATAGATCACATCCTGGGTCACAAATCAGGTCTCAACTGGTACCAAAAGACTGGGATCATTCCCTTAATATTTTCAGACCACAATGCTCTGAAGCTAAAACTCAATCACAAGATGAAATTCAGAAAGAACCCAAATACATGGAGGCTAAAGAGCATCCTACTAAAGAATGAATGGGTCAACCAGGAAATTAAAGAAGAATTGAAAAAATTCATGGAAACAAAAGATGATGAAAACACAACAGTTCAACAGTTCAAAATCTGTGGGACAGAGCAAAGACAGTCCTGAGAGGAAAATATATAACAATAAAGCCTTTCTCAAGAAACAAGGTCTCAAATACACAACCTAACCCTACATCTGAAGGAACTGGAGAAAGAACAGCAAAGAAAACCTAAACACAGCAGGAGAAGAGAAATAATAAAGATCAGAGCAGAAATCAATGAAATAGAAACAAACAAACAAACAACAACAACAACAACAACAACAACGAAAAAAAAAACAGAATAAATCAATGAAACCAGGAATGGTTCCTTGAAAGAATTAATAAGATTGATAAACCCCTGGCTAGACTTATCAAAAAGAGAAGAGAGAGGACCCAAATCATGAATGAAAGAGGAGAGATGACAACCAACACCAGAGAAATACAAACAATTATAAGAACATATTATGAGCAACTACACGCCAACAAATTTGACAATCTGGAAGAAATGGATGCATTCCTGAACCAGGAAGAAATAGAAAACCTGAACAGACCATAACCAGTAAGGAGATTGAAGCAGTCATCAAAAATCTCACAACAAACAAGAGCCCAGGGCCAGATGTCTTCCTAGAGGAACTCTACCAAACATCTAAAGAAGAATTAATTCCTATTCTCCTGAAACTGTTCCAAAAAATAGAAATGGAAGGAAAACTTCCAAACTCATTTTATGAGGCCAGCATTATGTTGATCCCAAAACCAGACAAAGATCCCATCAAAAAAGAGAATTACAGACCAATATCCTTGATGAACACAGATGCGAAAATTCTCACCAAAATACTAGCCAATAGGATCCAACAGTACATTAAAAGTATTATTCACCACAACCAAGTGGGATTTATTCCAGGGCTGCAAGGCTGGTTCAACATCCACAAATCAGTGATACAATACATTAATAAAAGAAAGAATAAGAACCATATGATACTCTCAATAGCTGCTGAAAAAGCATTTGACAAAGTACAGCATCCTTTCTTGATCAAAACTCTTCAAAGTGTAGAGATAGAGGGCCCATACCTCAATATCATCAAAGCCATCTATGAAAAACCCACAGTGAATATCATTCTCAATGGAGAAAAACTGAGAGCTTTTCCGCTAGTCAGGAACACGGCAGGGATGTCCATTATCACCACTGCTATTCAACTTAGTACTAGAAGTCCTAGCCTAAGCAATCAGACAACAAAAAGAAATTAAAGGCATCTAAATTGGCAAAGAAGAAGTCAAACTATCATATCACTATTAGCAGATGATATGATACCTTATGTGGAAAACCCAAAAGACTCCACTTCAAATCTGCTAGAACTTGAACAGGAATTCAGTAAAGTGTCAGAAATCAGTTGCATTTCTATACACCACCAACAAGACAGAAGAAAGAGTAATAAGGGAGTCAATCCCATTTACAATTGCACCCAAAACCATAAGATATCTAGGAATAAACCTAACCAAAGAGGCAAAGAATCTGTACTCAGAAAACTATAAAATACTAATGAAAGAAATTGAAGAAGACACAAAGAAATGGAAAACAGTTCCATTCTCATGGATTGGAAGAACAAATATTGTACAAATGTCTATGCTACCTAAAGCAATCTACACATTTAATGCAATCCCTATCAAAATACCATCAATTTTTTTTTCAAAGAAATGGAACAAACAATCCTAAAATTTATATAGAACGAGAAAAGACCCTAAAAAGCCAGAGGAACATTGAAAAAGAAAGCCAAAGTTGGTGGCATCACAATTCCAGACTTCAAGCTCTATTACAAAGCTTTCATCATCAAGACAAAATGGTACTGGCAGAAAAACAGACACATAGATCAATAGAATAGAATAGAGAGCCCAGAAATAGACCCTCAGCTCTATGGTCAACTAATCTTTGACAAAGCAGGAAAGAATGTCCAATGGCAAAAAGACAGTCTCTTCAACAATTGGTATTGGGAAAATTAGACAGCCACATGCAGAAGAATGAAACTGGACTATTTCTTTACACCACACACAAAAGTAGACTCAAAATGGATAAAATACCTCAAGTGAGACAGGAATCCATCAAAATCCTTGAGGTGAACACAGGCAGCAACCTCTTCGACCTTAGCCGCAGCAACTTCTTCCTAGAAACATCACCAAAGGCATGGGAAGCAAGGGCAAAAAATGAACTATTGGGACTTCATCAATATCAAAAGCTTTTGCACAGCAAAGAAAACAGTCAACAAAACCAAAAGAAAACTGACAGAATCGGAGTATATTTGCAAACGACATGTCAGATAAAGGGCTAGTATCCAAAATGTATAG